>CM073004.1:73445689-73713189 GCA_037038555.1 Rhynchonycteris naso | reverse complement strand
CTGCCCCGGGCACTGCTGGACACCAGGCATGCTGTGACCCACCCACACGGGGGGTACCTGCCTTGTGCACTTTGAATAGTCAGTCTGTGGTCCCCTGGGCTTTGGGAGAAACCCTCTCTGGTTACTACTGTAGAAACAGAGACTGCCTGGAAACCAGCGTCTAGCAAATTAAAAGCTCGGAATAAGACTTTTTTTTTTTCAGTAAGCCTTTTTAAAAACAATACTAAACGCCAGCTTAATTCTCTCTCACCTCCCTCCTCTCCCCCTCCCGACACCCCCAAGCATCTTCCCTTTGAATGTGACAGTTTCTGACTTGGGTCTGAACAAGCAGAAGTTGCTCAGGGAAAGGTCTGGGATGGCCACCAGGGTCTGAGCCCCTGGACGCGGTACAGGCCAAGCTCAGAGGCACAAGGAGTAATCACAAGGGAAGGGTTTTCTTTCCCATTCAGCCAACGCTTCCCGGGTCCCGAAGGGGGACGGGGCAGGTTTCAGTATTGGAGGCTGAGGTTGAGGTGCTGCCCTGTGTGGCCCAGCTGTGCACAAGCTCCCGCGCCCTCCCGCACCTTCCCGCGCGCTCCCATGCGCTCCAGCGCCCTCCCATGCCTTCCCGCCCTCGCACGCGCTCCCGCGCTCTCCCGCGCCCTCCCGCGTTCTTCCCGCGCCCTCCCCACTCCCTCCCGCGCCCTCCCGTGCCCTCCCCGCGCCCTCCCGCGCGCTCCCGCGCCCTCCCACGCTCTCCCCGAGCCCTCCCACGCTCTCCCCGCGCCCTCGCAGGTGCAGGACCTGGGCTGCATGGAGACGGGGGAGAGAGGACCTGTTCCCAACGCTGCCCACTCACCCTCTCTCTCTCTCTCTCTCTGTCTCTCTCTCTCTCTCATTTTACATGTCTCCACGACGTGAAAAGACACAGAGCATCCCAGAAGCCTGGCATGCTGAGCACTGATGTTCCTTTATCTTCGCTTATTCTGAAACCAGCTCCTCGACCCCCAGTTGTTCATTCACCCACATGACTGGATTTTAATGAACAACAGTAAGCTCTTAAGCCGGTTTCTCTCACCCGCCTCAGGATAGCAGAAGCACTCTTTGGGGACTCGGCAGGGAACCCTGATATCAGATTTAGATGTTCCATGAAGAGGCAGGACAGGGGGCTTAGCCCGCTTCCTGGGGTGTAAGGCTGACTGACTGACTGACAGCACAGGTCAGATGGACCACAGACCATGACAGTTCCTCCCTGGGGGCCACTGTTCTCCAGAAAGCTGTGGTTAACGAGAGCACAGGGGCCATTCCCCTGTCACCCCAGGACAGGACTAAGGGCAGGGGGATTCCTCTCCAGCCCGCCACTCTGCTGCACTAGGCTGCGGTGACCACTGTCCGTCGTCATTCCAAACGCCCAGGTCACCGCTCCCTGAAATGACCCGCTTAGGAGAGTGTTGGACTATCTCTCCCTTAGCCCTAGAATGAGGCGCCCACTGATCCACCCAATCATCAGTGCTTTGTTGGAGAGAACACGAAGTTTGGCAAGAAGCTTGCTTGATCTATGAACCGAGGTCTGCCGGCCGCAGCCCGTGCGCCAGGTCTACCCTGTTGCCTGTTTGTGCGTTAAATAAAGTTTTATTGGTGAACTCAGTGCATCAGTGTGCATATGGTCATGGCTGAGGTCACACCACAACGGGAATGTCGAATACTGGAGATAAACCATTTCACCCTCAAATATTCACACTCTTGTCTCTTTATGGGAAGTGCTTGCTGACCCCCGAGCTAAGGGACCATTCGGGTTAAGGACGGATTTGATAAACAAAGTGACAAAAACACGCTGGATACCAGGAAGGCTTGCTCAGGGAGATGAAAGAAAACCCACGCAGGTGGACAGATATGTCATGATTACTGACCGGGTGACTCCCGATGGCTGAGCTGTCTCTTCTCCCCAGAGTCACCGACGATATAACATGATCGATCCTCAGGGACCTTTTCTGAGGAAGTTGACAAACTGACTCTAACACCATTGACGTGGAAATAAAAAGCCCCCGACTAAGAAAAACAACCTGGAAAAGCCTTCCAGTTGGATGCCTTGCGTGACCCGGGGTCCTGGGTTTACAATCAAGCTACAGTAATTAAGACAGGACCGGGTTGGCACAAAGATAGACAAACCGATCGGTAAAGCCACACGATAGTCCAGGAGGAGACACACACTTAGATGAATAGCTGGTTTCCGACAACGATGTTGAGATGATCCCCTGGGGAAAGTGAGTATTTCTGTTTTTTGATGCCAGAACAACCAAACAGCCCTAGGTAAGTCAGCACCTGGTCAGGCCAGGTGCTCGGAACGTGAGGGGGCCTGAGACCACCCGTGGCCGGGGGGGGACCATCTGCCTCCTCTCTCGTTCTTCACACTAAGGAACTGGGAATACTTCCTCTGAAAAACCGTGGGTCCCTGGCAGGAAACACGGCTTGGTCATACATCAGAACTAAACACGATGTTGGAACTTCTCACCGCTGCCTCTTACTCCCCAGAAACGGAAGTCGGGGCCCATGGGGTTGCAGCAATTGAGGACACTCATGGTTGAGTAGGACCTGTCCAATGTTCTCAGACCATAAAACATTTGCTACCGAACGGTCAGCCAGAGCGCACAGTGGCTGAAGTCACGGAGAACCTCCTGGGTGCTGACCCTGCCTTGTGATGCCAAAAACCGGCCACCCGAGGACAGCTCACCAGGGACACGACCCTGGGCAGATCGGACGTATCCAGACAGCCTTCTTTCCCCATTACCTCATAGTTAACAGTGGCAATCCAATCCTTCATGCTACTTTTGGGCGCTGGAACTGGTGGGAACAACTTGCTCCACAGGTGACATCTGGAAACAGAGCCAAGGAGGGAATTAGGTCCTTACGTGTTATTCCAGAAACTGACCTGGTGCATCCCAGGACCCAGACTTCCACACATCTACACTGTCACAGCAGCTGCAGACCCTGGGGGTGGAGGGACCACCCACGACGGACAGGTGGTGACCGCCCCAGGCTGGCGCATGTCACCAGGACTCTTTCCTAGGAAAGAGGAGACCCCTGTCATGGGTGTGGCGTGGCGCCCTGTCCACGCTCACAGTCTGGTTAGCAACCCTCCCTGAACTGTGCCAGCTTACAGAATTTCCTCTCCGTGGAAATGCTGCCTCTCCAGCCCCTAGAGGCCATCTCAGTCTAACATTCCCAATAGTGACATTTTTCGAACGTCTACACTGTGCAAGGGCTGAGACACAGCACATTCTGCAGGATCCTGCTGCTGAGGTAGACGAGGAGTTCCCCTGGGGCTAGTGGCAGGCTCCTGGGTGCATCACCAGACCTGCGTGACATTTCTGGAGTGCTGTCTGACCTGAGAACAGCCAGCTCCTCAGGGACAGGAGACCGCAGGGCTGGGGTGGCAGTGGACACCTCCTAAGGAGGGTTCGTGTGTGAGTGTGAGGGGGGATATAGGGGCCTCAGCCCTTCCTCTAGCCGAGATGTAAAAGGCGTGTGGACCAAGGCAGACCCGCGCTGGTGGGACGGCCAGGCCCCGAAAGGCGGTGACCGTGAAAACCTTCACACCAGTGACTGGACTATGGACGAGCTCTAGCAGGGGAGTGTGATGGCATCACATCCTGCTCTGATGGCGTCTGGCATTTCTCAGCCTGTGACCTGGTTCACACTCATCTCAGAAAGGCTGCCCAGATGGCACGGAAGTGCCTAACCTCCCGCCGATCAGAACCCTCGGGGAGTCTGCCAGAGAGGGAGCGCCCCACCCCCGGCCCCGCAGAGCACCCCGCTGCAGGGGCCACGTACGAGCGACAGGCGAGCAGGCAGGTGAACAGGGAGCAGACGGTGGCCATGAGCACAATCAGGAACCATTCCGTCCAGGACCTCTGCTCCTCGCGTCCTGCGGAGAACAAGACAGAAAGAAACCAGAGCTGAACGCAGTGACCGACGGCGGGGCGGGGGGGGGGGGGGTCTGGGGGGACCCGGAGTACCGGGAAGCTGGGCTCTCAGTTGCAGGTGCCGGCGGGCACTGGGCCAGCAGCTGAGCCTCCCTGAGCCCCAGGTCCTCACCTGTACTTTGCCAAGAACTCAACATGCATCCTCAATGTAATTCTCGCTGAAGCACTTCAGGGCGGGCAGTGCCCTCCTCCCGTCCCGGAGGGAGAAGTCGGATCGAGACGGGGAGGCCATCAGCCAAGGACACACAGCAGCATGGGTTCCAGCCCTGGACCGGCAGCCTTCAAGCCATGAACGGGGTGGGGGCCCATTCTGCTCCCCACCATCCCCAGTCCGGGTCACACTGCCCCAGCAGGCGGGTCACGGAACGCACATCCGGAGCCTCTCTGTGTCACGGACCCCCGTCCTGAGCGGCACCCTCTGGCTGGACACTACCTCCCCGAGGGGCAACTGTTTGGAGAGAGCTTGGTTGGCAGTCTGTGTCTCCGTCCGAGGGGGTCTGCCTCACACGCTACCATGTCTGCTCAGGTCCCCGAGGCTCTGGATGGGGACGCGTCCTTTTATGAAAAACCTGTGGCCTCACATTTTCATAAAAGTTTTCATGTATTTACACCTATTATTTGAGCAACAGCCACACTTGGTGAAATGCCGGAGAAAGCAAAGAACCTCTGTGAGGCGTACCTTCCCGTTTCCCTAAGCCCACAGACACTCTAGGGTCCGCAGGGCTCCCCGGGCTGGACTCCAGGACCCAGCGTCCGGTTAAACCCAGTGTTCACTGCACGTGCTCAGGGCTAAGACCAGAGCAGCCGGGAAGCGCCGATGCTGTCCAGTTGGGGACAGTCTTGTTTTGTGACCCAGCAGGACGTCCTGAACTAGGACCTCTTCCTGGGTCATTTCCCCATCGCTGAAACTCACCTTTCCACCCTCAGCCGTTTCACAAGGAGCGCCCTAGCAAATACATTCAGAGATGCCAGACTCACGCACCCCGAATACGAGTCCAGCCAGGGGGTCCCGTCTACAGGGAGGCCAAACAGACCGGTTAAGTTTGGATCCTGCCGAAAGCAGGAACAGTGAGGTGAGAGTTATCAGGGTCCCACGCTTGGGCCCCATTGTGTCCCACGTGACGCAATGCCCCGAGCAGCCCCGTCTGTCAGGGTCTGATAATGTCTCCGCTCGCTCCTGACCGTGATGACGAAAGTCATTTCAGTTAAACCCCTCGCCGGCTACTCCCGCCAGCGCTTCTTGGCTCTGAGAGGCGAGATTCCCGCTGCATTTGCACAAGGAGAGAGAGGAGACTGATTTCATATTTCTCCATCACCCCGAGGGATCCGGTGTGAGCAAGGCGCATGTGCATGGCAATGTTGTAGCCGCAGCCCCGAGGGAGGGGACGAGTCAGGCATTCCTTCTGCCGTGTCCCCATGCCAAGGACAGAGCCACGCCAGAGAAGAGGGCCAAGCAAGGTCAGCTCTGCCGCCGAGGAAACAAAACCTGTCGGAAGAAGGTTTCTCACGCTCACCTCCAGAGAGAAGTTGCTGTGGTTGTCTGCTGCTCGGTCACTTATGAACACAAAATACTCAGAGTGCTTTCTATGAATTAGCATGTCCTCTGACTCTCGGGCGTGACAGAGTCCAGGGGGACAGTTCCCACTGACGGTACGTCCCTTCGGGTCAAAGGGATTAGCCCTGCGATGCTGTGGAAGTTGGGACACCCCGAAACGGGTCATTCGTTTGAATTCTGGAGTCTCTGGCCTCGGCGAACTTTCCTAAGAATGAGCAATATTTCCAATCGCGTGAACCTCCTCTCCGACCCCAAGGGCAGCTCACAGATATTTCTTTTCAGGAAATCAGTGGGCACGGCTCTGGGGTGACACAGAGATGAGCTCTAGAAAGAGGAAGTGGCCACACTCGCCCTCCTAAGCCCTTTAGACTGCCACTTGTTCCTGGAGGCTTTTCAGACTTCTGCCAGCTTGTGAGAGCTCAGCTGACCCGTTTCTGGTGACTTCGGTGGCTTCCGTCATCTTTGGCATCTCACCATTTGACCTTGAGACACAGCCGATTCAGAAAGGATGAGGGAAGCGTGGGGTGTGTGGTGGGACGGGCTGCTGGCCACCGATAGTATAAAGACCACAGCCTGGGCCCCAGCAAGAGCCAGACCTCGTCCCAGCTCTGTCCGGGGCCGGGACCCACGTCAAGTCCCTTTCCTCCTGGGCGGCCGCCCCTTCTGTCCTGGGTTTCTGTGGTCTGCAGAGTTCAGAGCGCTAACTCTCGGGAGGTCGCGTCCATCCGGGGCCGGCTCCCGACTTCCTGTCTGCACAACTTGGGAGCTTCCCCGCTTCCGTGAGGGGTCTGAGTCCGACAGCAGACTCCGAGCTAATGAGTCCCCGGATAGGATCCTGGCAGGAGCAGCCCGGCTGGCTCTGGGATGACAAACATGGCAGGCACTGGGAGAAGCAAGTCCGTGGGAAACCGGCTCTGGGACATCGCAGGGTGCAGGGACACGGGGACCCTGCGCACACACAGTCAGGACTTATGGATGGTCCGCACGTCCCTCCCAACCCCTGGCGGGACGAGATGCGGTGACATGGACAGAGAGCTCTGTCCGTCGCTTCTTCTAGGCAGGTCCTCCCACACGGCACCTATGGTCACAGGCCCTCTGGGCCCCGGCCACTGGGACCCTCTCCCCTTGGTGGGGCTGCCGAGCCCACGCTCTGAACCTGCTCCAGTGGCCAGAGCCTGCTGCAGGCTGTGGTCAGCATGAAGAGGGAGCCCCCAGGGCCAGACGGGGGAGACTGCTTCTGCCCCTGGCTACCAAGGTGACCTTGACCCAGGTGTCCAGCTTCCCGGGTCTGTCTTGTGAAGTGGGAGACAGAGGGGTCAGAACCGAACGGGTCAATAGGCACAAAGTACTCAGCCTGGGGTGGATACGTAGTCCGGGCTCGATACATAATAGCTATTGTGATTGTAACGATTACGCAGCACATTGTTTCGGAAATAAGGCATCAGGTTACTCTCCCTCAATCCTCAAAGCAGGACGGAAATTCGGGTGTCAGAATCCCCAAAATGCAGAGTAATAAAGCACAGGCCTGGGGGGGGGGGGCGGGCACACCCAACGTCACAGACACTGGGGAGAAGGAAGGGCAGAGGAATGGATGGTTCAAGCCCTCGGGGTCCATGTTCACATGGACATTGTGGACAGCTCGGGGAGGGACATGGAGACAAGGGGGGTCCAGTGAGGTAATTGAAAATGACCCCTTTGCCCTGGCTGGTTGGTTCAGCGGTAGAGCGTCGGCCCGGCATGAGGAAGTCCTGGGTTCGATTCCCGGCCAGGGCACACAGGAGAAGCGCCCATCTGCTTCTCCACCCTTCCCCCTCTCCTTTCTCTCTATCTCTCTCTTCCCCTCCCACAGCCAAGGCTCCACTGGAGCAAAGTTGTCCCGGGCACTGAGGACGGCTCCATGGTCTTCACCTCAGGTGCTAGAATGGCTCTGGTTGCAATGGAGCAACAGCCCAGATGGGCAGAGCATCGCCCCCTGGTGGGCGTGCAGGGTGGATCCCGGTCGGGCACATGCGGGAGTCTGTCTGTCTGCCTCCCCGCTTCTCACTTCAGAAAAATACCAAAAAACAAAACAAAAAACAAGAAAATGACCGCTTTGCGTGGTCTGCATGGAGGCTAACCGCGTCACCCTGTCCCAGCCACCAGCCCCCGTGGCCCATCGCTGGCCGGTCTGCAGCAGGCACTCTTACCCTGGGTAATGGAGCACCCCAGAGGGAAAGGTGAGGAGCCTCTCCGGGGGCTGTTCCAGGCCACGCCCACCTATGTCCAGCTGTCACCCTGGGCAGTTCCTTCTGTGCTCTGCACCTGTCTTCTCATAATCTGCAAGTCTGTATAATGAGAACCCTGTCTTTGTGAAGACACACAAGCTGAGATAGGTGACCGTGCCTCTGGCACAGTGCCCGGCCCCATGCAAGAGCCCCTCCCTCCTCTAAGCTGTCATCCCACCTGGCGGACCCATCGTGAGGCCAAAGTCCTTGCATGAAAAGCCAGTCTGACCTGACCAGGCGGTGGCGCAGTGGATAGAGCGTCGGACTGGGATGCGGAGGACCCAGGTTCGAGACCCCGAGGTCACCAGCTTGAGCGCGGGCCCATCTGGCTTCAGCAAAAGCTCGTCAGCTTGGACCCAAGGTCGCTGGCTCCAGCAAGGGGTGGCTCTGTCTGATGAAAGCCCGCGGTCAAGGCACATGTGAGAAAGCAATCAATGAACAACTAAGGTGTCGCAACGGCAACGAAAAACCAATGATTGATGCTTCTCACCTCTCTCCGTTCCTGTCTGTCTGTCCCTATCTATCCCTCTCTCTGACTCTCTGTCCCTGTAAAAAAAGCCAGTCTGGAACGTCATGAGTGGTGGTCAAGCCTCACATCATGGAGGGAACTCCCTGCTTCTGACATTTGGGGCAGACTCTGGAAGCTCCCGGCTATCCCTCCTTTAGGCCTGTGGGACCCCCACCCGGGGGTGAGGGTGTCCTGGCCGCCTGCTGGGGACAGTGTTGGGGCTGCCAGGTGTGCTCTAACCCAGCTGGAACCCACAGGCACCTGGGTGAAAGGAAGCAGTTGACTAAATTAGCTACCTGGCTGACCAACCTGAAACCCCACGCTGGCAAGGAAATCCCAGAATCCCCACAAGCTCTGGGAGTCTCAGGTCAGCCCAGGCGGGGGGGTGGTTTAGGTTGTTACTGGGTCAACTTTGTATTTCTAAACCAATCTGAGTCGCTGTTGACCAGGGGCTGCCGGCTGTCTCCTGCCCACGGAGGCTCTAGGACTTCCCAAGTTCACTTGCAAAATGAGACACCGAGGAAGGTGGACGTTAGGGTACCCGGAATGGGAGCTGGACAAGATTCCCCCCTGCCCGTCCCTTTCCTGGTTCTTCTGTGTCTCACTGCTGGGTGACAACTTGAAAAGAAATCTGTAAAACAAAATAGAAAAAAGAAAAGCAAAGAAGGAAAGAGGAAGAGGAGAGAGAGAGAGAGAGCAGGCACTGAGGGTAGAGGGCAGAGCCATGGGACTGGGGGCTGGACCCCCAAAGGGCATAATGAAGGAGACAGGTTAGAGTTCCCACAGTCAGAGGCAGATATAACCAGGCGCGCACCCTGGGCCCCGTGACACCCCAACTTGACACTTTTTTCTAATGACAACAAGTTTGGTGTCCTATGTGCAATGTTAACATGAATAGTACATACTATTTTTTATTTATTTAAAAAGATGGCTAACATGTATTTATTTTCCCTGTCTCTCTTTTAAGGGGTGCAATATTTTCTTCTGCGCCTGGAGCCTCAAGCGACTTTAATCCGCCCCTGCCCACAGTGGCTCCCACCCCGCCAGCTCTTGATTTGGGTGCCTGGGGCCAGGATGCCTGGTCTCCCCCCACAGTCATAGCGCGTGAATGCCACATCAGAGGGAAGAGGGTCAGGTTCCCCGTCCATCAGTATGAATGGAAGCTTGCTTCCACCCAGCCCGAATCCTACGCACGCCTCCAGCCTTCTGCCACCACCTAGTCCAGGGGTCCCCAAACTTTATACACAGGGGGCCAGTTCACTGTCCCTCAGACCGTTGGAGGGCCGCCACATACAGTCCTCCATACACTGACCACCAGTGAAAGAGGTGCCCCTTCCGGAAGTGCGGCGGAGGCCGGATCAATGGCCTCAGGTGGCCGCAGTTTGGCCCACGAGCCTTGGTTTGGGGACCCCCTGGCCTAGTCTCATGAAGTCCTTACAGGCTCTGGGCTGCGTCATGAGGCTCTGAGAACATCCCGTCCTCTCCCTGCTCTGTGTCAGGACAGCAAGGGCCAGGATTTCCTGAAAGTGACCGTCTGCCTGTGGAAGACGGCAGCGGGCACTCCTGTGAGCTCTGACCGCACGCTGAGCCATCTGAAAACCAAGCTGCCCCGTGTGCTGCCCGGGCACCTGGGTTACCTGCACATGGCTAACTTAAATCTTCCTTAAAAATACATTTTAACTTGTACCTGCCTCAGCACCACGTAGATCCTAGCCTTCGACATTCAGAGCTAAGTCCGGTTTGAGGGGCCTGGCCCTGTGACGGGGGGTTGGGGGGAAGCCCGGTCGCCAAGATGCAGGGCTCGGACTGACGGAGCCCGACTGATGACTCGGCCAGACACCAGTGCAGGGTGGCCGCACACGACGCTCGCTGCCTTTCCCGTGGGGAGGGACGGGGCCGTGGGAAGTTTTGTTTCCATCATCGCTTGCTTCCCATGTGACCCTGGGGTTTCCTTGCGGGGAGAGGCGGTGGACCTCAGAAACAGAAAGGGCTTGCCCAAGACCAGGGTCAGGAAACAAAAGGTGTTGGTAAGCAGGGGAGGGCAGGGGCAGTGAGGGAACAGAAGGATGCGGAGGTTGAGAAAGCTTAGAGAAGAGAAAGACCTGAAAAGCAGGAAGTTAGCTGGTGTGATAAGGCCTAGAAGTCTGCTGAGGAAGTGACAACAACCACTGATAAAACGGAGCTGCTAATTCTGTTTAAAAAGCACAAGAAAACACACATACAATACCCCCCCCCCAAAAACGTGTAGCCCTTGCTCTGCAAATCCTAGCACAGGAGTTGACAACGTATCACAGAAGCTCCAGGCCAGGCAAAGCCCACACTGGCTGGGGGTCCCCCACTAAGTGCCCTTCCCTCGCCCTCACCTCTGGGGTCTTGGCCAGTCCAGGGGGCTGGACGACAGCTCCAGCTCCTCCAGCCTCTGCTTGCTCATGGACCCAGACTTACTCACCCCTGTCTCGCTCTGTAGTCCACCACCCTTGGGCTGTGATGGGCCCATTGAATCTGCTCCTCTCCACTAGTTGACTCATCTCTTACTTATCTGAGAACCTATCCATGAAAAGCTGCCTCTCAGCTGTTTGGTAGCTGCTGGGTCAGTGGACATCTCTGGGGCGCCATTCCCTGACCTTCAAATACAGGAGGTGGGCCCTGGCCGGCTGGCTCAGTGGTAGAGCATCGGCCTGGTGTGTGAAAGTCCTGGGTTCGATTCCCGGCCAGGGCACACAGGAGAAGCGCCCATCTGCTTCTCCACCCTTCCCCCTCTCCTTCCTCTCTATCTCTCTCTTTCCCTCCTGCAGCCAAGGCTCCATTGGAGCAAAGTTGGCCCGGGCACTGAGGACGGCTCCATGGCCTCTGCTTCAGGTGCTAGAATGGCTCTGGTTGCAATGGAGCAACGGCCCAGATGGGCAGAGCATCGCCCCCTGGTGGACATGCCGGGTGGATCCCGGTCGGGTGCATGCGGGAGTCTCTCTCTGGCTCCCTGCTTCTCACTTAAAAAAAAAAAAAGACAAAAAAAATTAGACACAAGCTTAAAATAAAGTCTCGTCATGGGACACAGTGTCACCTGCAGCACATTCATGGTGGCCGACTGGCGGGAAGCATCACGAAGGCCAGAGTCGAAAGGAACTCTGAGGTGTGGGGTGTCCATTTCACAGGTGAGGAACTGAGACCCAGAGAGGTGAGGGCAAGTCTGAGTAGGTCAGGGGCCCAGACTCTGGCATGCTGGTCACTACTCTGTCCCCTGCAGTGGGGACCGGGGGTCAAGACATCGTTTGATGACTTAAAGGAGCCTGGGCATCCTCCCTCCCCAGCCGAGCCACCGAGCGGTCACTATTCCGCACATGACTCACACAGCACGGTCCTTTGCCGTCTCTAACTTAGGTCACAGAGCCAGACAGTGGCAGAGCCGTGGCTCAAGCCGAGAGCTCTGGGTTTGTTTCCGGTTTCTCCCCACTCTTACACACTCTACACACTGTGCAGCCAACAAGGAAGAGAACTTCAAAACACAGTGTAAAGCCTAGAGACAGGGCCTCCATCACAGCAGCCTGACCCACGCAGGTTCACATTGGATTCGAACAGTCGGTAATGAAACAAGGGAGCCATGAACTGGTGAGCCGTCAGCTTTAATTCTAGCTTGCACCTGGCGGGCAAGCAAAAACACACGCTGGGCTCCAAAATCCACTCACTCAGTGCTCACAAAGCTACTGACTTATCCGAGTTTCCTAGAGTCAAAGGTTTCTAGGTCACCAGACTTATTCACCTCTGTTCCCCATCTCCTTCTCTCTGCACAAACTCTGCACTGACTGGCTTCTCCCTCAGCACTCTGCCATCTTGGCTGCTTCTCCTGGCCTCCTCCACATGGCCTTAATCTGCTCTCCTCTCTAATGCTAACCTCAGGAACCAAGAGAGAGCAAGCTCCCAGTGTGCCCCACTTTATAGTATAGAATCAAAACCTTTAATCCAATTATACAAACAAGGAAGTCTCTTGATACAAAGTCACCCATCTGAGGCATAATGGGAGGATTCCTCATGAGAGTGCACCACCCCACATCATCCAATCAGTCAAGGGTGTGGAGAAGAGCTTACTCTTAAAACTAAGCCTTAGTCTATAATGACCCAGCCTGCCCACAGCCTGTCCCAGAACACACATTAATATCAACGAACTTCCACGTGGGCAGCGCCATCTTTAACAAAGTGAACATAATATATTTTATCTGCCCAACACGCAGACACTCAGAGAGCAGGCCCAGCCCATTGGCCCGGGCTCCTGGAGTGGTCACCATCTCCTTGGCCTGAGGTATTTGGACAGGCCCGAGCAAATCTCCGATGCTCTGTGTGCGGTAATGTTGGGAACACACTTTGAAGCATCAATAGTTGGGGGGCCAATGCATTCTGTCTTTGCCCTTGGGGAGCAGCATAAAGTGCTTTAGAAAAGAAATCCACCAAGCACACCCCAGGAAGCAGAACTGAGCTTCAACTATGGGCGTGTGATCTACTTCCTAACCTTGTTGCAGATCTCGGGGGGCCTGAGTCCCGTTGCTCTGGGTGAGCAGAGAGGGTTTTATCCGTGCATAGGAAGTAGTGTTAGGGAGGCCCCTGTGCACTGTGCCCTCTGTGGGGCCAGGTCGGATCGTCCTCGTAGGGACAGGGTAGGGGGACGGGAGGGATTGGCTTCAGCAGAGTTGGGAAGCAGGTACCGTTGGGCCATTCTCACTGCCGTTTACCCTTTTTGGGGGTCCCTCTCCCCAGGAGAACCCATGCTGCTGCTCTGAGTCCCCACCAGGTGATGCCAAGGCCTCCCTGGGAGGCTGTGCAGGTGGAGTATTGCCCAGCTCCAATGGGGACACCCCTGTTGGGAAATTCACATGAGCAGCCAGCCCCTTGCAGACTCGACACGGCTTCCCAGGCCGCCGGCCTTTCCTCATCTCTCCCGGTCCTCTGTGGAAATCCACCTGGCCAGTTTCCTTCCGACTCACACCCGTGCAGGCTGAGGGCTCCCTGCCCAGGAATTTCCGGGAGACTCACCCATCAGCCTAAGTGAATAAATTAAATCGCAGACCAGGGTAGCATGCGCCGGTAAGAAACCTCCCCTTAGGAATGCTCTTCAGACGGTCGCTGACTCTCGGCTGGTGAGAGGGACACAACTCACGTGCTTGACCGGCTGGGACCCCCCCCCCCAGGTCAGCCACCAGGAACTCATAAATTTAAGCCTCACTCTTCAGGACTTTGCCATCCGCCGAATCCGGGGCTGAGAAGGCGTCCACCTGGGCTTGAATACTCTCTCTGCCACTTGCCGGCCATGCAGAGTTCAGCAGATGGCCTTGACTTTCTAACCCTCTTCTCTCCTCTGCACGACAGGTTTGCTGATGGGCTTGACCAAGGCAGCGCCAGGGAAGCACTGAGCGCTCAGTTTGTGCCCAGGCTGCCGCTAGACTCACTTCCTCCGTTAAGTCTCCAGGGCGCCTCCCGCTACTCTGAGTTCTCGTAGAGCTGAGCGACCCAACCATGGCCGTCTGCGCCCCCGAGCTGCCTGCCTCCCTGTGTCACACGCACCATGTAGATTCGCTGTTTTCTGTCTCTGTCTCATAAAATCCTGCAGGGGCCCAGGACACCCAGGTGATCAGCAACACAGGGTATGAATTTCCTGTCTTCAAGGTGCACGGCCCCATCTCCAGGTCATGGGGTGCCACGTGGCCCAGGGAGCATGGCCCATCCATCCAGAGCCACCACCGGGCATGGCCTTGCCCTTCACAGATCCCAAAGGAGGCACAATGGTCATCTATCCGACTGGTTAAGGTAAACTATTCAATCTGGTCAAAAGCAAAAACAGCTGCAGAACCAACCTAGGAACCGAAGAGACACCGGATCCTTGTGACCCGCGATGCCAGGTAGGACGAGACCGGGGGGTGGTGGAGCCAGACTTTATGGGGCTCTGAAGAGTATGCGATTTGGGAATATTCTTCAAGAAAAGGGAACGGAAGTGTTTATTCCGAATTCGTCACGGGGACACGATAAACATGGAGAGTGGGAGAGTCACTGCAGGGTGTTATTAGGAGGGGGCGGGAGGGAGAGAGAGAAAGAGAGATGCAGGAGGGGCCCCCAGGGGTGGTGGCACTGTCCTGTATTGTCACTGGGGGGACGGGGACAGGAACCCACCCCTGTGATAACATCGCACAGCACTGAGTGCACGCGAGGACACAGGACGTGGGTGAAATCTGGATGAGACCAGGGCGCTGCGCCCATGACAACTTTCCGGCGGGGACCTGGGACGAGCCATAGCGCTGGTGACAAAGGCAACACACCACAGTAGCTCGCTCTGGGTCAGGCCTGACCGCAGCATCTGAATTGACACCATCTCAAAAAAACAAACTGTAATTTAAAACCAAGAGAAGTGGAACCAGATCGTCTGAACAAAAATCAGGAGCGGGTGCCCCAGAAAGGCTGGCGCGCATGGGACGTGTCAACGTGGAGGGGTCACAGGCCGCAGGGTGAGGCCCTCTCCGGTCAGGAGGGCAGGGGGACAGACAGGAGACGGGGCACAGGGCAGACGTGACAGCGTCTCAATGCCCACAAGTGGACGTGCGCTGGACCCAGGCACGAGGCCTGCCGGCTTCAAGCAAACAGGAGAGACTCACCCACGTAAACCGGGCGGCTCCAGGTGCTCCAGAGCCCCGCCGGCCGGCACACCGAGCTCACGGACGCTCTCACCTCGACGGAGTACCTGGAGGCATCACTGACGGTTGTGTTGAACCCATTGGTGGTCATTTGTCCTGTCTAGATAGGGGTGGACAGGGGGTGAGGTCAGCATCACAGTAATCTCTAGACTCCTCATGTCAGCCATGCCGACGATCAGAACGGGAGGGTCCTGTGTAACTCGTGACTCGCTGTGGGGTGGCCCCGCTCAAGACCAACCGGACACATATTGATTAGTTCAGTGCAGGCTGCTTCAGGGTAGGGAGGTTGGCAGTCACCCTGCAGGGGAGAGGTCTCTGGTGACCAGAATAAATAAAACAGGTGACTGTAAGCCCGACATGAGACTCTGGGTCCAAAGGATGTTGTCGGAGAGAGAGACTAGAGTGGCCGATGGGGGCCTGACCCCTTGCCTTGTCCCTCCTTGTTCTGTGCTCAGATTGCCAAACACTGTCACTTGGTTTCCATCATGGTTTGCACCAGCCAGCTGCAATCTGTGGGTCCCTCTGGCCTCTGCCTGTCCCCCTGGGGCCTGCGACCTAAGACTGCTTCGGACATCGTTAGAGGATTGAAAAACTACCGAAAGAAGAACATGCCACGACCCACAGACATGACATGAGTTTCAGGGCCCACCAGGGATGTCCCACGGGCACCCTCCCACGCCCGTGGCTGCGCTGGGTCTACACGCAGAGCTGGGTAATGGCGGCTGAGACCGCGGGACCGGCAAAGCCTAGGATATCTGGTCCTTTACCAAAACATGTTTGCCGCTCACTGATCTGCAACCACGGGGGTGGGAACGGGGGTGAGGGGTGCCAGGGAAACAGGAAGAGCAGAGAGGTCTCAAGGGCAGGTTGAATTCTAACTCTGGCCCCAGCTCCCCGCAGGACAGTTGCTTGACCTCTGTGAGCCTCAGTTTCCTCTCTGTAATACAGGGACAATGACTCCTACCTCCCCGTGGGTTACTGAGTAAAATGGAGTGACCTCTGCACAGCCCAAGCTTAGGAAAATCTTAGCACGGGTCCCGTGAACATGGCCAATATTCAACCCGTTCTCAACGGGCAAAAAAAACCAGCCACTTTGGGTGGCTCGGTGTAATCGTAGGTGGTCACAGGTCACTCAAGCTGACTGTGTCTGGTGCTGACACGAGGCTGTTTGCTCACCAGCGAGCCCTTCTCCGACGTTCCCCTGCCGATCAGCGTCACCACCGTCCAGCTAGGGCACCTGGACCCCAAACCCGAGAGGTGTCCCTGACCCCGCCCCTGAAGTATTCCTCAAAGCGTTTCTCCCTTCCTCCCCTCCCTTCCCCTCCAGCACTGCTGGTCCTGGCTCTGGTCATCTTGTGCCCGGACGACAGCAGCAGCCATTCCCTGATACCCCGGTTCACGGGGACCCGTCCCGATCCCAGGGGACCCCTCTCCACCCACATCTGGCTTTCATGCCGCCACCAAAATTATTCTCGGACGCTACCGTGGCCGCCGTATTTCTGTGGCTTCCATGTTCGGTGTCTATGGTTTTAAACACAGAGACCATTTTCCTTCCTTTTTTTCTCCCCCCCCAGCCAAGTCTTAGCACCATTCTGGGAGAAGTCACATGTGTCCAGAGTTGTTGAGTCGAACTGAATTTGCTTTGTCTCCTCTCGGTGAGACGCGAGGTCGCATCCTGACGTCCCCCTCTGCCTCTCGCTTTGTGGCATTGGGCCGGTCGCTGCATCTCTCTGCGCCCCACTTGCCTGAGAAAAGGGGGGAGTGGTCATCCCTCCACTACAGTCACTGTGAGGACGGAATCGATCCGCGGCGTGGCAAAGCCGGGCCCACGACCGACCGGCGCTCCATCAGGGCTGCCTGCCTCCTCAGCTCCTCTCCTCTTGCATTTTCAGCCCATCCGTGTGAACGAGTTGTGTTCTGTTTTTCACGTCGTGGTGAAACACACGTAAAATGTGCCGGCGGAATTATTTTTAAGCGCGCCGTTCGGCAGTACGGAGAACATCCGTGTTGTTGGGCCACTGATCTCCAGCCCGGTTTTCATCCTGCAAACCTGCAGCTGAAACACCCCCCCCCCAGCCTGCCTCCCCCAGCCTCCAGACACGACCACCACCTTCCCTCCATCCCTGTGACTCTCGCTGCTCTCGGTCCCTCACAGAAGTGGCGTCGCACAGCATTGGTGTTTTTGTGACTGGCTCATGTCACCGAGCATGGCGTCCTCTAGGCTCCTCCGTGTTCTCACCTGTGTCAGAACCCCCCGCCGAAGACTGAATAATACTGCGTCTTACGGACGCACCACATTTTGTTTATTTGTTCGTCTGGACGCTTGGGCGGGCTCCTCATTTCCGCTATTGCGAATAACTGCTGCTGTGAACGGGGTGTGCGGATTTCTCCTCAAGACCCTGCTTTTAATTATTTTAGACTGATACCCAGAATTGTTGGGTCAGGTGGTGATTCTGTTTTCAACGTCTGAGAGACCACCATACTGCTTCCGCCGGTGGCTGCACCCTCTTTACACGCCCACCCATGGGAGTGCTGATGGGTTGTATTCAGGTAGTTTGTATTCCTTTCAGCCAAACCTATGGTCCCTCCAACACCAGAGGCCCGTGGGGTTGGTGCATTCTCATACGACCTGGTGGATGTGAGTTATCCTTGCTGCAACCAGGGCCGGCACTGGAGATCATTTGAGAAAAATGGATCTGAAAGAATGACTTCGTGGACTACTGGAATGATCTGAAGAATTACCTGAGAGTAGCCCTTCCTGATGTCGTGGATTTTCACTTCGTAGTCGAAGCAGTGGGCTGGGAAGGCGGACACTGGTTTCTCCCACCCGATGGAGAGACGGGTTCCTTCGATGGCGGCCGTGACGTTCCCTGGAGGATTCACCAGATCTAGGTTAGAGACAAGGAGAGGCCAGTGAGCAGGGCTGGCACACCCAGTCCACTGTCTCCGGTACTTACCCTCCAGGTCTGCTTAACCGACCCGCGAGCCACAGCGCTCCGGCGGTTCACCACCGACTCCCGCCTCGACCCACGGGAGGACAGGTGCCTCCCGTGGCCATCCAGGACTCCTACCCCAGACGGTAGTGAACGGTGGGTGGAGTCTCCTCCCTCGTCAGCCAACCACAAGACCCCCCAGCATTCCTTTCTACTCCTCTGGGTGGAAGGTCACCGATCCTGGAGAGGAATGGCCCAGGAGTGTACCCCGAGCCCCTGCCTCCACTGGACAGGTGCGTGGCCCCTGGAGGAACACTTCCCCATCCTGGGCTGTAGCTCTTTGTCTTATTGTGTGGGTGTGGCTTGTCTGGGTTTGTTTGGGAGATGGCGTGGGAAGCTCTGGTCTTCTCTGTGTGAGCAGAACGGATTGGGCTGAATTCATCTTGACTTAAACAAGAACTAAATCCTTTTTCCCCCTAGACCTGGCCTGACCGTCTACGGCCGTGTGATGTGGGTGGAAAGCGTTTCTGAGGGAGTGTTCTCGTGTTAGGGTCTCACCATTGATGAGTCACCGGGACACGCAAAGAGGGGGACCCGCTGGCTCTGAAGCCTGCTACTCTCTCACCAGGAGGTTTGTCCCCAAGTCCTTGTTTGTGTTAGTCATCTGAGGAACTGGTCCCAGTGAAAGGAAAATCTCATCCTCAAACGAATGCCTGTATCAGGTTGTGTCCATGTTCGAGGGAATTTTGTGGTTCTCAAGTCCTTCTCTCACCCTGAAAGTGACGTTTTTAAGTCACCTAAGAAATATACTCTTGAAGAGAATCGCGTTACTCTTTTGTAAATGCTATGGTCCTTTAAACCACGTTAATGTTCGGTTTAAGATAGATATAAGGTATATCACATCCAAATTATGTCCTTGAAATAAGAACATTTCCATATCTAACGCATACCTGTACAAGGCACTATTCTAAACACTTCATAATTATTAACATGCTCAATTCTCTCAAAGCCTTGTAGGAAGTGTTTCTTCCTCCCCCTCTATCAGATGAGACTGAGGCACAGAGGAATGACCAGCATGTCTGAGGTCCCTCAGCTGGTCAGCAGAGGAGCTGGGACCCAATCCCGGGCCGACTGGCTCTGGAGCCCGCTCTCACCACCCCTCCATCCCTCCATCCCTCCATCCCTCCACCCTGAACATCAATCACCACAGCTGCGATGTGACAGGCTCTGGGGGAGTTTCACCAACGCTCATATCTAGAGGGAAGGAGAGCACCTTCTCCTCGAGACCTGAGAAAACGAAACCTTAAATAATATGTTTATATCCAAGAATCCCAGGCTGAGAGAGACATTTTTAAACTCAGAGCCCTCTGGGGGAGACAGACCAGAATGGTGAAGGGTCACGAGATTGGAAGTGGGTGGCGTGGGCAGGAGAGATCTCAGGGAGGGAATGTGGCCGCCTTGGAAGAGCTGAGAGCCCCTCCTGTGGGGAATGGATCAGAATAGCCCAGAGGGGTTACCAACCCATCACGGGACCCTCACAGAGAAACTTCTCGACACCAGGCAGCGCGGCTGAGAGATGAAACAGCTTCCTTCAGCAGGGAATTAGTTCACGCTCCCTGCTGCAGTGGTTTTCAACTGGGGGACACTTTGTCCCCCCAAAGGGACATTTGGAAATGTCAGAAAACATTTCTGTCGTCACCACTGGTGGGGGGAGGGTGCTGCTGGCATCTAGTAGGTAGAAGCCAGGCACAGATTCCGGGACATTTCCTACCTACAGTGCACCCAGCACAGCCCCCACGACCCTGTTATTCGGTCCCCAAACGTCAGCAGCTCTGAGGCTGAGGACCTTTGTCCCCCCGTGGTTGTGGCATCAGAAAAGGAGTCAAGCTAGACGGTGTTTAGAACCCCTTCCACGGCCGCGCGCCTGAGAACCCGCGATTCCAGCTTTGAGTCCACCTTACCGATGGCGTGCAGAGCGAACAGCTGATCGTAGGGCTTGATGACGGCGTGCGCGCTGGAGCCGTTCACGTGCACGACCAGAGCGCCCCGCCCTTTGCTGTCAATGAAAGTCCTGGGGAACAGGCACTCCGTGTTTCTCTGCAGTGCGTCTTGGCTGTATTCTCGGCATTCTTCAGTCTGAGAGTTGTACCTGAATCGGAACCCGCGTGAGTTTTCAAGGCGGGGGGGAACGAGCCCCCTTGCGTAAGTACAAAGAGGTACCGACCTGTAGAAGAGGAAATACTGCGTGTCCCCGGGGGCCTCGTCCCCAGCGAGCCAGGTGCAGCGAAGGGAGACTCGGTAGGGCCTTGGGTCGGGGCGGTTGTTGGCTGCGGTGTGCGTGGTGCATGTTAAATTCACAATCGAGGTTCCGGGAGCCCCTGGAGATGGTCAAGGACAGAAAGAACAAGACGTTGTCACGACAGCTTCTGGATCCCGGTACAGCCTTTGAAACCACAGGGATCCGGAAACGCTTCTCCATCTTCAAAACGTAGTTATCGGCCTGACCTATGGTGGCGCAGTGGATAAAGCGTTGACCTGGGAACACTGAGGTCGCCAGTTCAAAACCCTGCACTGGTCTGGTCAAGGCACATATGGGAGTTGATGCTTCCAGCTCCTACCCCCTTTCTCTCTCTCTCTCTCTCTCTCTCTCTCTCTCTCTCTCTCTCTCTGTGTCTCCTCTCTAAAATGAATAAAGACAAAAACAAAAACAAAACATAGTTGTGGTCCGTCACCTCCTTGTGTATAGACACCAGCTGTGGGCAAAGGGCCAGCGTCCTGGGGAACGAGGCGAGGCGGCAAAGCCCCAGTTGCTGACGTCCGGTTGCTGCCTAGCTACTCTGGGACACGCACCTGGGGGAGTTTAAGAGCAGCGCACTCTATTGTCATTCAGAGCTCAAAGTCCAGAGGCCTCAGTGTTCTACCGCGCGTTGGTCAAGAGCTCGTTGGGGCACTTAGGTCCCTCCTACCCTGGACGCTGGTTTTGTTTCTTACTGTCAATGAGAGGGGGTGAGGAAGGTCTCCCAGGCTCCTCCCCACCCTAGAGCTCAGTGACTCGTGAGGTTATAGCCGAACGCGTCCCAGATAGCGGGTCGCGTAGAGGGCTGCTCGGAAGGATGCAGAATCACGCCGGCCCTGGAGAGAACACGACACACACTAGTGTGGGTCAGGTCCTCCTGGCGACCGTAGGACTCACAGGAACACGGGAGGTGGCCGAGGGAACCCTTTGTGTCCGTTTCTCCCGGGATTTCCCCCGATTTCCTGACGGGAATGCCTTGGATTCATTTCAGCCTCCCCCGTCAGCGTGTGAACTGGGTGCTTGCAGAAGCCACCGTGGAGCATCGGACTTGGGCTTGTTCAGGGGAGCCGAGGAGCACTGAGGCTGAGGGTCAGGGAGGGCCTCGTCCCCACGCCAGCCTGTAGGCTCAGTCTCGGGTGAGAGGAGGTCTTGTAGCTTAGTGTAAGTCCGTGACCTGGTCATGTTTGTCACGTTACCCGATGTCACTCAAAAGGGCGGGGAGCGTGACCTCCGGTTGTCTGTAGAGAAGTTAAAGAGGAGGGATGACCGGCTACAGTCCCCCTGCACCGGGCACCACAGTATGTAGCATTTATACGATAGGGACACAGACCAGATGCGCACGCATGTTCACTGCATACAGACATGGAGGCCTGCCCACGCTCTAAACGCCCAGACGGTCCATGCCCAACAGCTGTTTCGAGTGTCTGACGTCTGCCTGTCCCCCAGTGCCCTCCGAGGAACGGATGATTTGGTGTGAGGTCGGTTGGGTTCCAGGCAGAAATAACCAGTTCTCCACCTGCGTCCCCTGGAGTGGTGTGCTCCCAGGACCATCAGACGCGCAGAAACGTCGTTCTGCAAGGCACACTGCAGGCGTGTGCGCCAGCGAGGCGGGGAGGGGCTGGAGGGGAAGCCCGCGTGTGTGACCTCCTGTCCACCTTAGATCAGCGTCTGAGCTGGAGTTCATGACCACTGTGAACCGGCCGCCATGTGGTCTACAACGTGTCCTAATGAGTGAGTGGACGACCTTGACAGCACAGTTCTCAGCCACTGACACAAGTCGGGAGGCGTGGCCTCTTCTCCTGGTGAACACTTTGACAGTTACCTGTGGGTCAGACTGGCCAAGGTATCTGTTATGTGCACTCACACACCCCAGGACCTGGTGGCCACTCTTCCTCTGTTCCTCCCTTTGTGAGTGTGTGAGTGTGTGTGTGTGAGTGTGAGTGTGTGAGTGTGTATGAGTGTGTGTGAGTGTGAGTATGTGTGTTTGTGTGTGAGTGAGTGTGAGTGTGTGGGTGTGAGTGTGTGAGTGTGAGTGTGTGAGTGTGTGAATGAGTGTGAGTGAGTGTGAGTGTATGAGTGTGAGTGTGTGTGTGAGTGAGTGTGAGTGAGTGTGAGTATGTGTGTTTGTGTGTGAGTGAGTGTGAGTGTGTGAGTGTGTGTGTGAGTGTGTGTGTGAGTGTGTGTGTTTGTGTGTGAGTGAGTGTGAGTGTATGAGTGTGTGTGTGAGTGTGTGTGTGAGTGTGAGTGTGTGAGTGTGTGAGTGTGTGTGAGTGTGAGTGTATGAGTGTGAGTGTGTGTGAGTGTGTGAGTGAGTGTGAGTGTGTGAGTGTGTGTGTGAGTGTGAGTGAGTGTGTGTGTTTGTGTGTGAGTGAGTGTGAGTGTATGAGTGTGTGTGTGAGTGTGTGTGTGAGTGTGAGTGTGTGAGTGTGTGAGTGTGTGTGAGTGTGAGTGTATGAGTGTGAGTGTGTGTGAGTGTGTGAGTGTGTGTGAGTGTGTGCGAGTGTGTGTGAGTGTGAGTGTGTGTGTGTGTGAGTGTGTGTCTAAGCGTTCAATTGGAAGCATCCCTGCTTTCACGTATTAGAGACCCTGGCTTCCCACTGAGGACAGTGTAGAGACAGTGGGTCTAACCCTCTTCCTTACGGCAACTAGACTGATCACAAAAATTAGGGGATATTTCAAAATGAACGTGAAGCTATGAAGTATCCCCTAATTTTTGTGAGCTGTAGATGCATTCAGTCTTGCAGCTTCTCGGCATGCCGGCCATCGTAGAGCTTGGTGTGAGGAGTGACGGCCAGAAGTGAACACCGTGTCTGACGTAGGCACTGCTATTGCGTGGCTGCAGCCAAGCACAGAAGGGTCCCTGCTGCCCAGTGGGCTCACTGTGGGGATGGCAGGCTGTAATCTAATCTGCAAAAGATAAGCAGTGCTATGCCCCCGTGAAGAGCTTAGCCCACGGATGAGTGGCGAGGACACAGAGCATCCTTCAGGAGACAGAATGAGAAAAAAAGGGAGGGTGGCCTTCCAGAGGAGGTGTGACTTGTTCTGGGCTTTGACGTACGGGAGACACGCAGAAAAGCAGGTGGAGGAGGGGGCCGGGAGATCAGTCTCCAGGGCAGGTGGGTGCTGTGTGCGGGTCACAGGCAGACTTCCGTTGGAACAGAGCAAAGGAACCACACAAGGTGAAGTTGGAGGCACCTTAGAACTCCATCATGAGCAACCTGATCGACCTTGAGCATTTGAAGATGGGGGTGAGAAGTGTGAGTGATGTTGGCCGGATGGACCAGCTGGCACTGGATGGGACTATGCCAACAAGTGCCCGCAGCCTTGTAGAAGGGTCATGATGGGGAAGGGCGCTGGGCAGGGCCGGGGGCTGTCCCCAGCAAAGCGGGTGGTTAGTTCTCTGCCTTTTTCCTATCAGCGAAGCCTGAGATAAAAAATGGGGCTTTTGGAGACCTGCCTCACCTGCTGGGGCCGGAAGCTCAGCGGAAACCCAGCTGCTGGCCGGGAAACTGCGGTCCGTCCACGCGATGGTCTGCACACTTGCCGAAAAGCCTTTATGAAGGATGGTCACACGTTTGCTCTCCGTGTTCTTGGTTTCACACTGAAAACAAAACCCACAGGTCATGACACGTAAAAAGGGAACTAGCCCTCAGAGAAGTATATACTTCAATCAAATATGCATTTTCTTCCAATTCTTAAGTGGCACGTAAATTGCCGTGGAATAGGTTTAGTCAATAATTAAACCCACAGTTCCATGAGTATATTCTTGACCCTAAACTCATTAAGTTGTATACCTTACATGTGTACAGGGTTTTACACATCAAAAATTTCTTCATCAAGTGATTTTTAAGAAGTGGATAAATGCTCCAATTCTAGTATTGATACATGTTTGTTTGTCTTTTTAAATAAACAATATCATAAAAACATTATAATCAATTCCTCAATGGTACACAAATACATTCTTCTTATAAGAATAAGCAGATTACAAGTAAGGCTCCTGGTCCACTCTGACCACCGACTCTACTTCCAGCCTCCTCTCCCATAGATAACTTCCCACAAAAAATCCCCGAGCATTCCAGATTGACTGAAACATTGTTCAGACTACGCAATTGTTTCGCCCTTGCCTGCATTTCAGTGGGCTCCTCCTCCATCCCAGGTGCTTTGACATGGCCCTGCAGTGCACGTGCAGCCCTAAGACGTTAAGTGTCTGGTCCACGGCTACAAACGTGGGAATCGGGGCGCAAACGTGGCCTCGGACGTGGTCATCTGCCCTCCTCCCAATTTCATTCAACTACCCTCTTCTGTTTGGCTATTTTAGAGAAAAACGTAAAAACCTACATCTTATCCAGTGTACCTTAGAAGTCACTAAACTTCCTTTTCTGAGAGAAAGAACTTTGTCCGCAAGTGAAATGTCCTCGGCTGCTGCGGGACACGCACGCACCAGCTGTCAGCTGTCCGGCAGAGACACGGCTCAACTACCAACAGAGCCTAAGCCCTCGGTAAAGACAATGCCGTCCACACTGAAATCAGCCCTAAGGAAGGGGGGCCCTCGGCCCGGATGCTCACGTCATCGTCCTCCGGGGCGCTGATCTTCACGTGGTACCCCAGCTTAGCGTCCGTTGGCTCTTGATCAGGATTGGGTTCCCAACGAAGAAGAACTTGGGCCAAACCAGTCACTTTAATGGTGAAATTGACAGGTGGGAGAAGTGAAACTGACCGAAAGAAATAAAAGGGGTTACGGGCGTTCAGCTGTCCGTGGACAGCACTGTCTCAAGTCTTAAAATATGTTACTGTGTGCTGTAGTGTCTCCACACGGCCAGCAGGACTTACGACACTGGAATTATTCTGAAAGGCGTTCCTTGAGAGCTGCTTTTAACTCATTGTCTTTTATTTTATTTTTTTACATTGTCCAGGCGTTTACCTTTACCATCGACAGATTTTTTTTTTAATTAAAGCGCGAATATGTTGCTATATCATTATTTACGGGAACCAGCATTTTCAAACTGAGAGTCATGGCCCACTAATTGGCTGGAATAATGCATTGGTGTATGGCTAGCAATTTATTTCAGTGACACAGAAGAACAGAAAAGATATCAAAGTGCTGTTTCGTGCGGCAACGGCAGTGAGAATGAGTTCTGTCCCGTGAAAGTCTCCCTTCCGCTATATGAATGTACTGGTGCATCTGTATGGGCGCTGGCTCATGAGGCGGAATGGATTCCTTACTGTGATTCAGAATCAAAACAGATCTCTAAGCAAAACTACTTACATAGTCATTTCTGGAAAGAGAAAGGAAGAAAGAGAGAAAGGAAGGAAGGAAGGAAGGAAGGAAGGAAGGAAGGAAGGAAGGAAGGAAGGAAGGAAGGAAGGAAGGAAGGGGAAGGGGAAGGGAAGGGAGGAAGGAAGGAAGGAAGGAAGGAAGGAAGGAAGGAAGGAAGGAAAGAAAGAAAGAAAGAAAGAGTGTTTTATTTTTCCTTAGTACACCCTTCTCGAACTTTGCTTTCAAAATAAAAGCTTTTATTACAATGACAGAATCAATGTCTGTTCATTTCAGAAACTGTGGAAACCACAGATGAGAAAAATAAAGAAAAACAACAGCAAAGAATTTCCTACAATCCTACTGCTGGGAATGAATGGTACTAACATGGGATGTATTCCCTGGGCATACGCTAATGAAATCTCTTACATTTTTTCCTAAAATTAAGATAATGTTTTATCACAATTATGAAATGTCCTTTGATTCATTGACTGCATTGGTCAGGGCATTTTCATTGACCCTGAATGTTCAATAACCCCTGTGGCCTCCCATACGGACTCTCAGGGCTTGGTCTACAGGGAACTGTTCATTACGGTCACCGCTGGCCACACGTGGCTTTTTAAATTTAAATGAATTAAAAAATAAAAACCTTCATTGCTTTAATTGCAGGAGCCGTATTTCAAGTGCGCAGCGGTCACCAATGGCTAGTGGGGACTGCACTGAACAGTGTGGCTGTAAACCACTGTCTTTACTGTAGGACATTCTCTTTGGCAACACGAGGCAGGGACCGTGTGACAGTTTTCCTTCCTTAGACTCTCTTTTCACACCAAACTTACAGATCAACAGATTTCCGAACCAAACGCAGTGGGATACAGTCCCCCTGCGGTTGTGAGGCCTCCTGCCCGCTCCCTTGCAGGGTGGGACATTCCGGTGGAGCCACCAGCTCCCGCTCTGTGCCATGGGCTTTGTCACATGGGGCCCACACACCCACACTTGCAAAAGGATTTCCCATCGCAGGGTAAAATCTGCATTTCAGCCAACCTTGCTCTCTCAAAACACAGCATGGTTACAGAGTTTGTATCCTGGTAAGGACAAATATTCTACCCCTTTTAAAAATAAAAAAATCCACCTATAATTTTCTAATTGAGGGGTCAGTTCACAGAAAAGAAGGCTAGCATTTTTTGTAACACGCTTATTTTGTTAAGAGACATCATTGGGTATTATAGAGGGCACTTACACTTTTTATCAGGAAGTAAGTCTGCTTGCAGTATCATGGTGGTCCCCCAAAGAATCAGGAACGTGGGAGCCATGGTGATCCAATTCTACAGAACACAGAGACGAGAAGGTTCACGAGGCAGCCATTTTTAAGAAGAGCCGACGGCTAGTTCCTAAAGTGAAATGTAGTCATCTGGCCAGTTAACAAGCATTTACGCACGACCCGGTCTGTGCTAGCCGGGCAGATATGAACAAACCTTGCCTGACAGGCGGCAGGAATGGTAAATAACGATTACCATTCCTTCTAGTAACGGCTCCAGTGAAAGCGTGTCGCGGGACCCAGTAGGAGCAAAGAGACTTCAGCATGGACCCCTGAAGGCATCACACCAGCCAGGGAGCAGGGAGCAGCGGGAGACCCAGCAGGGGCAGATCTTTGAACCGTCCAAGCTGCAGGCACAGCTCATCCGACGGAGAGTAAACACCATTACCACGTTCATCAATGAGGATTTGAAGACGGGTCAACGGCGTGACCAGAAACTGAACTCTAACAAAGATCACATAGGAAAGGAAACCATCTGTATCACAGCCTGGCAGAGACCTGTGATGCCTCAAGCTTTGGGTGGGTGGGTGGGGGATGGGGTGGGAGGGTGGGCAGAGGCTGAGTGGACCCGAATGGGAGTACAGGGACAGTAAGAGGAGCTGAAAACCGGGTGATCGGCCCGAAGCACATGCAAGCCTAATTCTACCCGCCTGCCAGAATTAGACAATAAGGTGAGCTTGGGGTAGAGAAGTGTGCGTCACCCGGTGTGACAGTGTGAGCGTCTGAGTTTGAGTGTCTGTGTTTGCAGGTCCAGGAAAGGAGTTGTTAAGTCTCTTGCTGGGAACCGTAGAAGAGAAATCTTTGAGTGTTTCCTCTGCGAATCTTGAAAGGTACTTTTCATACGAGCTGAACTTTAAAGAATGCTTCCACCTGGCGTGTGTGGCCCTGACTTTTAGGAACCAGACCCTACTGCTGTCCCTTCTGCTTCCCTGCTGATCTGGGGCTGGAGGGTGGCTTTTATCCAACTGCCCACAATCATTCGTCAAAGATCAATCAGCTGGCGCACAAAATATAGACCCAATCTCAGATTTTCCAACAGCAAAACCTAGGCTCATTTAAATGACTTACCATTTTTTTAGTTTAAATTTTTATTTCAATGGTTTGGTATTTCCCCAATATAATTCTGGTAGAACCACAAAGCCTAGACCAGAGGTTCTTAACCCGGGTTCTATGGAACCCTAGGGGTTCAATGAGGCAGTCTCAGGGGTTCGGAGAAGCCTCTGCCGCGGAGGCCAGAATAAAGTAATACCGTCATTTGTTGTGAGTTCATGCACTTTGTTGGTTTTGTTCTTTGAGCAAGGTGATGTTCATGCACGGCTCATTTTGTGCACCAGTAAAAAAACATATACCTATGTCTTGAATTTGGAAAATAAAATCATATTTTATTTATCACTAAAGAAGGGTTCGGTGAATGCGCATAGGAAACTGGTGGGTTCGGTACCTCAAAAAAGGTTAAGAACCACTGGTCTAGACATTGGCTAAATAGATACGTTCAGGGAATACCAAAAACCACTTCTTACGTTATTACCTCTTCACTGACGACTAAACTAACTTACAACTTAGCTCACCGCTGCTATCTGTACTTAGCTTACTAATGAAACGAGTAAAATGTCACAATGTAGAAGACAGTGCATATAAGCGACTCAATCCCTTTTTGAAATAAACTTCAGTATTGCTAATCAGAATTATGCCACTTTCGTTAAAAAATAACCTTGTTTCTTCCTCTCTAACGGTTCCATAACATGGAGAGGAAGAATTTTTAAAACAATAACGGCAATGACAATGAAAACAGATACTTTAATATTTTTAAATTTGTCAACAAGTGAGATATTTAATAAATGGGAGGATTAGTATTTACGAAGCCTGAGAAGCAAAGATAAAAAAATAAAACCTTAATAAACAACAACAAAGACAGCTTCCTCTTCAAGTGAAGAAGGTGCTGTCTTTGAAATGTCAGCATTTCCTGAAATGATATTATACATGGTCTATCTTTGCATGAGTTTTCATTAACGGGAGGAATTCAAGGTCAGGAAAAAGATGCAAAATTTGTATTCCCTAGTGACTTTTACAGACTGGGAAAATAAGTAGTTTGTTACAACCATACTTGTAAAAATAACACATGCCTGTTGATCCTTCGTTTTTAAATTGCTGAAGTCAGTAGTTAAACCCATGACTATTCAGGGGAGAGATGATTAACTAGTTTACATCACCAAGCATGCGCCCCTGGAATGTGTCATGTACTCTGGTTTGACAGCTGCTGAGAACAGAATTATTTCCCAGATGCCGTCATTTAAACATTTTTTTTTTTTTGATGATGGGGTCTATTTTGCCATAAAACATCCCTTGCTTTTTCTTTGCCCCCTCACATCTCATGGCGATGATTTTTGTACTGGAAAAGCTGATGCCTTTGGGAGACAATTGCTTGTCCTACAGAAAACATGAGACTCTCAAAGAGAAGTCTGCACGTGACCAAGGATGACGACTTTTTGTGAGATGGAGACATTTGACATGAGGGTATGGCCGGGGTGTCAGCCGCCGACCACATGTCTTCTCTAATTCCGTTCCTCTCTGCTCTGCTCTCACGGCCCCTCCAGCGCTGGCCGACGGCCCCCTCATAGTTTGGATCCCAGGCACAGCAATCACCCTTGCCAGAAAAGCAACCCAAATCCCTTTTGGGCCAGCTCTTTCATCCAAACCTATTCTGTTAAATAGATGTCAAGTGGGCGATTAGTGTGTCTGTGTGTGTGTGTGTAAGAACTCAGCTAACTGACTAGCTTAAAAATTATATCGAAATGACAAACATGTTCGACTCTTTCTCCTTCTCCTCATGGCTACCCACCGAAATCCAGAAGAAAGCAATGACCTTGTTTAAAAAAAGCAAGATCCAGGGGAAGCAGAAGGAAGCAGAGACCCAGGGCGCCTACCTACTGTCGTCAGAAATAACACCTTCGGTTTCTTCAGCTCGTGAGCCTCCCGTTCAGGGCACAGTTCACTGAGTCAGCCCCCAAATTCCTCGAGCGGCCTCGGGGAGTGTGTCTGGCTTCTGGCAGGTGTTAACGTGCGCTGTTTGAAACCTGGGAGAAAAGAGGAGGTGATCTCTCGACCTTACAGATGTTTCTCTAGAAAGTGGGGTTACGCCTCGACAGTGGACGAGGGGTTTCCCCAGTGTTCCGGAGAATGGGTCAAATTCTATGGAAGTTCAGACTTCTAAATACTGTCCCGCCTTTTTTTTTTTTTTTTTATCTTTTCAGCTTACTGTTCTGCCCGGGGCAGTGGCTTTAGAGAACCACAGTTCTGTTTGCTGCCCTGTGTTTAGGGTCTTTCTGAGTCAGAGGTGGTGACATCTCACTCCAGACTCGACCTCGGAATGCAGATGAAGGATTCATGGTCCGCTAGGCCCTTAAATTAAAGTGTTTGCTTTTAACTTCCTCTTTTTTTTTTTTTTTTTCTGAACAGGGGAATCAGCAATAAAATCTATCTCTTGGGGTGGGGGGGGGGTGGGAGAGTGGTGAAGAATCAATAAAGAAACCAAGGTGGAAAATGTAAACAACACGTTTAGCTAGGTATATTGCACACTCCAAAAAAAAAAAAAAGAGTCAGAAGGGCCATGTATAATGCATGTAATTTTTTTCTTTTTCTTTCTTTTTTTTTTTTTTACAACTACTAGACTTCTGACTAATCTTCTGAAAGAGCCCTAAAATATAACTCCTGGATTCAGATAGTGGCTACAGGCGTAAACTCTCTTCAGCCGAGACAGAAAGAAATGCCGCTACCCAGCGTGGTTGGCAAGGGGTGGATGCGGGGGCACTTGCTGCTGTCCCCCAGTGGTCAAATGCCTTTCCGGTAACTGTCACCCTACATCCACACTCCCCATTCCTGGACATACCTGTCTTGGGATTTGCAGACCGGGCTTAGCAGTAGAGGGCCAGCAGCACAGTGTCCACCGTGTCCAAGCTTGTGGCTGCCGCCCAGCATCCATCCCAGTGTGAGACACAGGCCAGACCCTGTCCAGAGCAGAGGTCAATCAATGCACATTCCTTTACCAGGACAAGCTATGTAAGGTAGCGCCCCGCACGGGGACAAATTAGATCAGAGCACGGCAGGCTGGGAACAAGGGGGTGAGCAGGGAGGACAGCCACAACTGTTTGGGGCAAGGTGCGATACATCCGTCTGGCCCTCGCCTAAAAACGGCCCCGGCTGCCTTTCAAGTAATGAAAGCAAATGAGGTGGTCTGATCTCCCAAATTTTAATTGCGTTTTTTTAAAAATGCAAACGGTTAACATATAACTGCCTATGTTGAGATATTATTTTGATCACCGTGAAGCAGGGCATATCAGCTTTCCCACGAAACAGAAATTGTGCCAGGCAATGAAATTTTTCACGTGAAATCAGTATTGACTGGAATGTCAGATGCATTCATCGATGTGCCCCCATAAGAGCAGTCCCTTTCCCGTGAGTTTAGACGTTCTAGACTCAGGCAGCAGCGAGTCGTTCTGGTTCCTCTCTCTCTCTCTCTCTCTCTCTCTCTCTCTCCCTGCCTCTCTGCCTCTCTCCCTCTCTTTATCTTCTCTCCTTATCTCCTCTCTCTGTCCCTTGTTCCTTTTTTCATTTCATCCCTTCCTTTTGCATACATGGAAACATGTTTACATTGCTTTGGGTAAGTCATTAGTGAACTTAAAGCCAAGGGAGAGTTTCCAGCAAACTTTCATACATTTTATATAAAAGCAAACCCTCCCGAGACTCCCAGACACCCACCGTGCACCCCGCCCCGAGAAACACGAGGCAGACGAACTTCGGTGAGAGGCAATGCTGTCTCCTCCTTCCTCCGGTTATCCTTAAGTAATTCCCACATCTCCCCGCCAAGAGATTTTCCCATGGCCTCTACTCTGTGTCCTCAACTCAGCTGTTTCCTAAGAAGTCCTCCTGGTAGACGCTGCCGTTCTCATTTTGGTCCCCAAAGCGCCTGGCCCCGTGGGTGACACGCTTCCCATAGAAGCCTCCAGGAAGCTGCAGGCGCTCTTTCCACACATGACTCACCTTGCAGGGATTGGCACCCGTCAGCGCCTGAGCCGGTCCACAGGGCCCAGGGCTCTGCCCAGAATCCATGCCGCTGGCCCGACGTGCCTTTTCATAGCGCCATGATGATGAGCTCTGTCCCCACTAATAAGAAGGGGTTTTTATTTCCCCTTTTTCTTTAAAAACTTGCCACCCTATTCATCAGTTGTGACTTCTCTCTTTTCCTCCCCGACTCCCTTCCCACCCCCACCCCCACCCCCGGCCCCCGGGGCCATGAAATTACGCGGAGGAAGCCCGGGGTCCAGCTAGAGCAGCAGCCAGGGCTCACTGGCCAGTGGTCAGTGGTCAACCCGGAGCCCACTCACTGAGCAGGGCAGTGGCCGAGCTGTAGAGAGGCAGCCGTGGGCGCTGAGGGTGAGCCTTATCTCGGGCCTGTTCTGACTCAGGGGTTGGTTCTTCTTCGCTGTTTCATCATTGCCGCTGTCATGGTGAAAGCAAACCTGCGGCTTCCCTTACTGGGGGCTGACCCCCGGGCTCCCGTGGGCAATACTGACGTGCTCTCGGGAGACAGGGTGACGGGCTGGGCCCCTGCCCAGCTCCAAGGACCACCCCGCCGTCAGAGGTAAGGGGCCCCTGCCCGCCCTCAGCCCCTGGGTGGGGTGGATGGCGGTGTCCGCAGCCGGGGCTTGTCCTATTACTCACTTGGTGGCACCGGCAGGGGGACTGCTACCCGCCCGGGGACCTGCCCTCCTGTTCCCAGTGGAACACCACCAGCTGTCCTCGGTCTGTTTCAGTTTAGGTCAATCCACTCTGCTGGGATTTCCTGTCCTGCGTTCCGTTTCTGTCTGGGGGGAATTTCAAGGGGACTGACTTAGGCGAGCTAACCTGTAGACAGACATGTGGGGCCTAGGTGTGGCTACCTAAGGTGGAGCGCGTCCGCCGTGTGCAGTGTCTGAGGCAGATGGTGGACGTTGCATTCGGAGCGGGCTCTCCGGCCTCAGCCCGGGGACTGAGTGAGGCCGGCCCACTAACATCCAGGACCGAGAAGTGGGAGCAGAGGGCCCCAGGTCCCCTGAGAGCAGGTTGCCAGGTGACATCAGAGGTCCTGTCTGCAAGATGACAAAGCATGACCACCACGGATGGGGCTTCCCGGAAGGCTGGACAGACGTCCCGAGCGAGGACAGCCAGCCCGGTGCACCGCCAGGGTCCTCAAGGCCACCGGTTTAGCAGTTGCCAAAATGAAATTGGACAGATCACGATTAGACAACCTGAACACATGATTTTTCTTAGGGAAAAGGAATGTGAAAGAGGAAACACAAAGAGATCTGTTTGTTTGGGTTTTTTGGGGGGGGGAGTTGTTTTCATTTTTGCTTAGAAGCACCCAGAAAAGTTTAGATGTAGAGTCAGCCGTCCGGCTCCTCTTTACAGTCTTACCCATCTAATGTTGGATGGAGCCTAGTGGTCACGGCAGAAGCCTTAAAGACAGTTATTAATCATTGTGACGGTGGTAATTCTGGCCTTAAAAGTTGCTCTCCCGTCTGACCTGTGGTGGCGCAGTGGATCAAGCGTCGACCTGGAACGCTGAGGTCGCCAGTTCAAAACCCTGCACTGGTCTGGTCAAGGCACATATGGGAGTTGATGCTTCCTGCTCCTCCCCCCCTTCTCTCTCTCTCTCTCTCTCTCTCTCTCTCTCTCCTCCCCCTCTAAAATGAGTAAATAAAAATAATTTTTAAAAAATAACAGTTTAGAAAATGCTGCTCTCCCATTTTCTCTATTTTCTATACTCATTTACTCAACAAGTGTATCCAGCACCTAAGCCGGGCGCTCTTAGACGTGAGCCCCGGCGACCATCTCTCCCTGCGTCGGTGACCCGGCACCAACCGCAGCCAGGTAAGAAGTGTGCTCCCCGCCTGTCTCCGTGCCCTGCCTCTGTGTGAGTGCAGAGGAAGACGGGAGCTGAACCTTTGTGCCGGGTATCTTTTAGTGGCAATTGTTTCCTGCTCTCCGATGAACTATAAAATGTGCAAAGACAGTTTGGGAACGTGCAGGGAGGACTCACACACTCACAAAAGGTGGCGTCTTATAAAGTGATATCAAGTGTGACTTGTATCTCTTAAGAAACAAAGCAGGCTGGGTCTAGGTGAATCGTCCAGGTGAAAATACGAGGAAGCTTAACAGAGAAGCTGGGAGTCCGTGGGTCCGCCTGGGATGGCGGGTAAGGAAGCTTCTCAACGGGGTTACATCTAGAAACCCGCACTGCAGACGTAATGCGAAACGTACTTCCAGGGTTATAGGGGAACGGGGGGGGGGGAGGAGAGGAGCTCACCGTATTTTTACCGGTATTAGTAAAAGCAGTATAAAAACGGTTAAGAGAAATATATCATTTAATAAAGATGCAACTAGGTGGGTAATGAAAGAAATGCTTCTCAAATCACTTTTAAACATCAGGTATCAGGGGGAAAATGTTAAGTAAAAACAGGAGTCCCAAGATAAATATGTAAATTCATTTATCATAATCTCATTGTTCTTATCAATGGGCCCGACCGAACTGATAGGAGCCCTTATCTGTAAGTGGTAGGTGTATTAGGAAGCTATTACTACAGCACAGCCGACTACAGGCACCATGGTGGGCGGCTCTGATAAGCAGGTGTTCCTTGCTCAAGTGCCTCGTCTGCGTTTTGACTGCAGCTCTGGCCAGCCTTGGCGGGGCTCCAGATCACAGGCTGAGGTCAGGTTCATGCCAAGCATCTGTCGTATGTTTGGAACCAGAGGCTCCGCAGGGCATATATATTTTTTTTCTTCATGGGATCGCAGAAGCGCAAGGAAACAAGACCCACGGCACAAGCACATCTCAAGTGTTTGTTTGGCCCGCATTCACCAGCATCCCAAGAGCCAGAGCAAATGGCACCGGCCAGAGTGACAGGGACCAAGCCCCTGGGACACGCCACCTGCCGTGACAAGGCTGAGACAAGGGGGTGGGTTTGCTTCAGCACTAGAGGGGCGTGGGCAAGTGGAACCCGTAGTTCCTTCTGCCGTGGGATTAAAATCTGCTTGCATGTTTAATCTCATGCTTTTATACGTGCGAATGTTTGATTCTATACAAATGCAGGAATAAAAATTATTTTTTTAAAAAAATGTCAATATCAGTGGGATGGGATTGGGAATCCAGACAGGATCTGTTGGTCTTTTGACAAGAATACCAACATTTAACACCAAAGGGACCAAAGACCTAACAGGAAGAGCTTAAAGTGCCAGTTCTCAGAAGGAAACTTAGGCCTAGATTACTGTGACCTTGGGTTAGACAAGGGCTCCTTAGATAGGGCACAAAAGCACAGGCAAGGAGAGAGAAAAATAGAGAAGTTGGAACTTCACCAATCTGAAAAGCTTTCCTGCCGCAAAGGACACCGTGAAGAAAGCGAGAAGACAACCCACAGAATGGGGGAAAACGTTTGAAAATCACTTATCTGATAATGGGCTGGTATCCAGAAAAAAATAAAGAAAGAAAGAAATCTTCAACTGAAAAGAAAAAAAAAAGGTTTTACAGAGGTGAAGAATTCGCATCAATACATCCCCGAAGGAGATGTCCTGATAGCCAAGAGGCACATAAGGTCAGTCAACTTCATGATCCATCAGAAAAATGCAGATCAGAACCAGGAGCTGCCTCTTCACGCCCACGAGGACGGCTAACACAAGACAGACACGCAGTGGTGGCATGCCGGGGGGGGGGCGTAGAGAAACAGGATCCGTCGTAGCCCATTGGGGGAAGGCAAACTGGAACGACCACTTTGGAAAAGAGTCCCCTAGTTTTTCAGAAGGTTAAACATAGAGTTCCCGTGTGACCCAGCAATGCCGTCCGTTGGCCAATACCCAAGGAACTGGAGAACGTAGATCCACCTGAAAATCTGTATGCGAGTGTTTATTAAATGTTGTGTTTCAGAATAGCCTAAAAGTGAAACAACGCCAAGGTTCATCCATTGATGAGTGGATAAAGAGCGTGCGGTCTATCCATGTAATGAACTATATCATTAAGCCATGAGAAAGGGGGAGGAAGAACCGTTACCAGCTAAGACTTGGATGAACCTTGCAGACATGCTGCGAAGGGAAGAAAGCCAGAAACAAAAGACCGCGGATTACACAACCCGCCCCCATGTGATGTCTAGAAACAGGCACACCTAGAGCAGGGGTTCTTAACCTTTTCTGAGGTACCGAACCCACCAGTTTCATATGCGCATTCACCGAACCCTTCTTTAGTGATAAATAAAATATGATTTTTCCCCCAAATTCAAGACATAGGCATATGTTTTTTACTGGTGCACACAATGAGCCGTGCATGAACATCACCTTGCTCAAAGAACAAAACCAACAAAGCACATGAACTCACTACAAATGACGGTATTACTTTATTCTGGCCTCCGCGGCAGAGGCTTCTCCGAACCCCTGAGACCCACTCATTGAACCCCTAGGGTTCGATAGAACCCAGGTGAAGAACCACTGGTCTAGAGAGATGGAAGTGGGTTAGGGGTGGGCCAGGGCTGGATAGGAGGAATCTGGACAAAACGGGCCGTGACTGATAATGGGGTCGCGGCTACTTTGGGGGCAATGTTCTCATACTGATTGGGATGACGGTCATCAACTCTGTGACGATCCTGAACACTGAGTGATGCACTTTAAGTAGGTGAATTTCAGGACGTGTGAATTATAACTCAATAATACAGTTGTAAAAAAAAAAAAAAAAAAAAATAGAAAGATGCCTGCCTGGGATTTGCATATAATCTCAGGTAGTTAGGGAACAATTCCAGTGTGAACCCTGTCCTGCATCTGCCACGCCCAGCTAAGATTTGAAGCACGTCTTGACTCAGTAACGAATCTGAGCAGCTTCACTGAGCTTTGCCGTCTGTTCGTCGGTGACCAATTCTTTTCTAAACGATTGCTTTATTTTTTCCAGTTTTATTGAGCCGTAATTGACATATAACTTTGTATCCGTTTAAGGTGTACGACATAAAGCGTTGACATAAGTATGTATTGGAAAACGATTCCACGGTGGCCAGTTCTTTGCTTTCAAGGCCAGACATGGAAAATCAGCCCAAAGGAGAAAAAGGCAAACCAGCGATACAGTGACACTTGTGTTGTTAATGTGAATGAGAGTTCCGTGTCGGTCAAAGAGGGAGACCTTCCTCTGTGCCTTCTCCACGGGGTCACATCTTAGCCCTGCGAACCCATTTCACAGATGAGTCAAGGGGCTCAGAGAGCTCAGCACTGCTTCCTTACAATGCTCCCCGGAGTTGCATCACCGAGCATAGCAGAACTTTAACCCTGTATTTGCCATCATTATTTTCAAATGAACAATCTAAAGAGAACTTAACTGGGACTAGAGACTTGTTTGGTGGGTGTGGGGATTCCTCTTAAGAAACTTAAAATTGCCTGACCAGGCGGTGGCGCAGTGGATAGAGCGTCGGACTGGGATGCAGAAGGACCCAGGTTCGAGACCCCAAGATCGCCAGCTTGAGTGCGGGCTCATCTGGCTTGAGCAAAAGCTCGTCAGCTTGGACCCAAGGTTGCTGGCTCGAGCAAGGGGTTGCTCGGTCTGCTGAAGGCCCGCGGTCAAGGCACATGTGAGAAAGTAATCAATGAACAACTAAGGTGTTGCGATGGCAATGAAAAACTAATGATTGATGCTTCTCACCTCTCTCTGTTCCTGTCTGTCTGTCCCTATCTATCCCTCTCTCTGACTCTCTCTCAGTCCCTTTAAAAAAATAAAATAAAATTTAAAATTATTTCTGATTAAGCCTTAAAGTTCTATTCTCCCTCTCTTCCTCTCTCCCCCTCTTCTCTCTCATTTTTATTCAACTGCAGCATGTACTTGTCTTTAGTTTATTTTTAGACCATACTAAACATTTTGTTTATCTCCACGGCCGCCATTAATGGGAGGATGGGTCTTCTTTGTCTTATCCAATGTGGTTTTGTCAGAACCCACCAGACGGTGCAGTCTTAGGATGGAAAAGAGGGGTGTGCTGCGCTGATGGGGAATTCCTCCCACACTGGGATCTGAAGGTGAGACACCCAGGGGAGACCAGCCCCCCACAAGGAACCCTGTCCGCTCCCTGGGGGCTCTGAGCTGAGGCTGCTGCTAAGTCAGAATCGTGAAGGTGATTCTTCTGTCTTTCTCCTCGGGACTCTGCTCTTTTAACTATTATTGAAGTCCCATCTTCTAAAATTAATGAACCAGTATGCAGTTTCAGAACAGCTCAGATTGATTTGTCTATTCACTTACCTCCTTGAAATGTAAAATAAAATTGCGTTTGTGTGTGAAATCCCCCAGCACCAATGAAAATTGCGGTCATACGTTTGCCGAGAAGTATCTTTATGTGCCCTCTCGGAGATCTTAAACTTCGCTTGGCTCCTATTAAACTTTTATGAGAACAAAATGAGTGAATGACTTTTCCTTCAAAGAGGTACTTTTTGTTGGTTCAAAGAAAGAACACGGCCTTGAAGCAGGACTTTTTCTTTTAAACAAATTACTCAGTATCACTTACAAAGAACAGAAAGGGCAGGTGAGGGGTTCAAGGGTACTGCCATCCCTCCAAATTTGCAGAATACTAAAATTAGGTCCCACTTACGTTTCTGTCTGACTTGTCTAAATATCGCCTCCGATTATCTTCCGCCAGGGGCCCAATATGCTATTATAAATTTGTACCTTTTTGTCAAGCATAATTCTCCCATCTCTGTTCTATTTTAAAACGCAAAGGCTGCTCGGAGCAGCGTTACGTTAGGGACAATTTTTGCCACAGGTTTCAGGAGTGAGGTCCCGGTGCGGGGCGTCGGCGTGGAGAAATTCCTCAGACATGAGGAGTTCACTCTGTCTGCACCTGAAAATCAAACTGTCTGCCCCAAACCCAGAAAGGGGCAAAGACAGAGAGAGTCCTCAGCACTAAGGTCGGTGTCGTTGATGTCCCCAGGAGACCCTTGGCTGTTCTGTAAATCCTCCTCCTCAGTGTCCCTGTGTCTTCCCACCCCACCCCCACCCACCATTAAAACACACACTTGGGGGCTGTGGCAGGCTGGACTATGCCCCCCCCCCAGAGCCCATGAACATCTTTGAGTCTTTGCTTAAGGTGAGGACTTTTTGATGGGAAGATTATCTGGGTTACTGGGCTGGGAGTGGGCTTTGAAGATGGAGGGAGGGGACCTCTACAAGCTGGAACAGACAAGAAAAACAAAACAACGTTCTCCCCAAGTGGCCACAGATGGGCTCGGCCCTGTGGACGCATCTGAGGCGCCCGCCACCCCCCCCCGCAGCCGTGTGAGATGCTAAATTCACGCACGTCCCACCTGTTCTCCCTGCTGCCGCCAGATGGCGGGACACCACTGGGTTCCCAAGGACGCCCCCTCCTTAAAAACCTTCGCTGTCTTTGTATTGCTATGAAAATACAATTCCAATGTGGTCATGGGACGTGCCCAGCCCCACAGGAGCCAGGCCCCCTGCCTTGTTTCCGGTGTTAGCTCAGGACAGCACTGGTTGGAGTCAGAACGCCTGGGTTTCAGTAGGGCTTGTGCCGCTTACCGGCTCCTCCGAGCCTCGGTTTCCCCACTGGAAAACTATCCCCGTGGGCGTTCGCGAGAGCTGATGAGTTCATACAAGGCCTGGCCCTGCGCCGAGCACAGGGTGGGTTGTTAGGGAGCCCTGTCATGGCTGGGTGCGTTCACGTGCCATCGGCCCTCAGTAGTCACGAAACAGACATGTGGTGAAGGAACGGATGGATGAAAACAGTGTCCCATTCCCAGCTGCTACCAGACGACTCCATGAGTTTGTTCTCTCGCTTGCAGAAATGAATCCGTTTCCAAGAAACACAGCCAAAGCTTAGATGAACGGAGAGGCAGCCCAGCATGTCTGGGAGCCACATCGTGACCACTGGACGCATCTATACACTGGATGCAAAGGTCTTACGTGCTATGAAGAAGGACAGCTGTCTGCTCTTGAGGGAATCTTGACGCACTGAGGTATGTCCCAACCGGCACTGACGGGCTTTCAGACTGGCACCGACCGCAGGGGAGACGTAAAGTGGGCACAGGAGTGAATGTGTCCTACTCATCGTACCCATTTCTGAACTGGATTTATCTCATTCTCTTGACTTCTCTCTTTCAGCATATGTGGACCTCTAGCTTCAGAATGGTACCTGTAGCCGCGGGGCTTCCACGGCAGAACAGAAAGCTGCCCTAGCCTAACAGTGTTCTCTGTTCACGGTATGTACTTTGGGGTACGGGGTCAACACAGAGAACACTTCCTAGAGGATAATGTCAGTTCTATTTGTAAGTAGTGTTCTATTTCCCTGAGGATGAGTCTCCATGTGAAGAGAGAGCATCAAACTTCTTGCATGGAGGAGGGATGACTGTTGGACAGCTTGGGTGGTCCTCAGTAGCTCAGTGAGGGTCGGGGTATGTGTGTGAGTCGGGACTTCTATCTACAGAGTTTTTCCTTCCCAGAGTTGAATGGTCTCAGAGTTCTTCATAATCTGATACACAAATGCTTGAATAATTGAAGTCATTCGAATAAGCATTCCTTGATAGCCTTTTAAAATATCTTTTCTAAAAATTTCATGGGCTAGTTTTTTTTTTTTTTTTTTTTTTTTTTTTTACAAGGACAGAGAGAGAGTCAGAAAGAGGGATAGATAGGGACAGACAGACAGGAACGGAGAGAGGTGAGAAGCATCAATCATTAGTTTTTCGTTGCGACACCTTAGTTGTTCATTGATTGCTTTCTCACATGTGCCTTGACCGCGGGCCTTCAGCAGACCGAGCCACCCCTTGCTGGGGCCAGCAACCTTGGGTCCAAGCTGGCGAGCTTTTGCTCAAGCCAGATGTGCCCACGTTCAAGCTGGAGACCTCGGGGTCTCTAACCTGGGTCCTCCACATCCCAGTCCGACGCTCTATCCACTGTGCCACCGCCTGGTCAGGCTGGTATTTTATTTTTTTGTAATATGTAGAAAGACTATTTTTGTCAGGTTTATCAAGGTAATTTACATGTGGCACATTGATCCTCTTTTTTTTATATATATATATTTTATTATTATTAATTCTAACGGGGTGACACCAATAAATCAGGGTACATATGTACAATGCACGTTGATCCTCTTTAGTGCCCTGGTCTGTGTGTGCCGACACACAGACGGGCATGTCATCGCCACCATTTTCAAGGTACAGAAGCGTTCCATCCCGTCTCCACCCTGCATACCCCCACATAGTGAGCCCCTCCAACCACTGCCAGTCCCTGCCAACAACCGATCAGTTCTGCCTCCTTAGTTTTCTGTTTTCTAGGATGTCAGATAAATGCATCCCGTCTGTAGTAGCCCCTCGAGTCTGGCTTGAGATTTAGACGTGGTTGTGTGTCCCGTAGAGTTCATTCCTTTCCATTGCTAAGGAGTGTGCCATTGTGTGAATGTGCCAGTTTGTCCAGTCATCTATTGGAGGAGGTTAGGCTGATTTCTGGGTTTGGGTGATTATGGATAAGCTACTCTAACCATTCACTTGTGTGTGTGTGTGTGTGTACATGATTTTGTTTCTCTCAGGTGGATATCCGGGAGGAGGATGGCTGGGTCTTAGGGTAAGTGTATATAGAACTATCAGAAATCGTTACATTGTTTCACACAGGCTGCAACAGTCCGTGTTCTGAGCGTTCCGTTCAGTCGGTGGGCTGCCTACACTTGACATTGCCAGGCTTTAAGAAATTTCCATCCCTATCCAGTCAGTCGCCCTTGGCAACCGTCAACTTGTTCTCTAGAGTCACTTTCTATTGTGTCTTGTTTATTCATTCATTCATTCATTCATTTATTTTTCAGATTCCACACATAAGTGAGATTTTACAGTCTTGGTCTTTCTCCGTCAGACTTATTTTACTTAGCTTCTAGGTCCATCCAAGTTGTTTCATTTGGCAAGATTTAATAACTCTTTATTGCTGAGTAATCCGTTGTGTCTATATATTGCATCGTCTGTATCCATTCACCTGTCAGAGATCAGCTAGGCTCCTTGCATATCTTGGCTATTAGTTGCTACTATTGTTGCAATGAACGTAGCAGGGTTGTGTGTATCTTTTCAAACTAGTTCCTTCCTTAGTTTGTTTTCTTTGGATAAATATCCAGCTCTATTTTTAATTTTTTCCATAGTGGTTACAATCCCACCCACAGGGCTCGGGGTTCCTTTTTATCTACATCCTTGCCACCACCAGGCTTTTATTTTTTTAAATTTAAACATACCAATAGGTGTGTAATTATATCTCATTGTGATTTTAATTTGCATATCCCTAATGACTGACGATGTTGAATAGCTTTATATATGCTTGGCTGCCAACCAGATAGCTGCTTTTGTTACATTTATTCCTCCATGATATTCTATGTCTCTATATAATTTTAGTTACTTAGAATTTATAACCATTTTCTGCTACTGTATAAAAATACAAACTGATTTTTATATATTAACTTTGAATCATAAGACCTTGCTACATTCACTTCTTAGTTCTCAGCAGTTGTTTTATTGATTCCTGTGATAGCTATGTAAGCCATTGTCATATGAAGAGAACCAATTGCTACATGTTTTATTTCTCTTTCTTGCCTTATGCTAATGGTTAGGAGTTATGGTAAAATGCGGAAAAGGAGCAGCAAATCTGGGCATCCTTGTCTTACTGCTGCTGTTAGGGAGACCGTGGTCGATAGTTTACCATTAAGTATATTAGCAACACGTTTCTGTAGGTGCTCTTTACTGAACTGAGGAATCCATCTATTGGGATGATCAAATAGTTTTTCATTTTCGTCAGTTAATATGGTGAGTAACTTTGATTGCTTTTCAAATCTGCCTTGCCTTCTTGGAATAAACTCAGCTTAATTAAGCTAACTTGCTAGATTCAATTTTCTAATATTTGACTAAATATATTTGTTTATATGTTCATGTGGGTATTGATCTGTACTTTTTCTTTTTATATGATAATTTCAGGGTTGCAATCAGTGTTATGCTGACCTCAAATGAGAGGAAATGTGTTCCCGTCTACTTCCTAAATGAAGATTGTGCAAGATCGGTGTGTTTTCTTCCTTGAGTGGTTGATAAATTTGACCACTGAAACCATCTGGGCCTGGAATTATCTTTGTGGGAACGTTGTGGAACAAAATTCTTTAACAGTAAAGGGCAATTCAGATTTTAAAATATCTTGTTTCAGTTTTGATAACTTATGTTTTTTCAAAAAAATTGTCCATTTCGTCTACAATGTCAGATTGGTTGGTGTAAGTTGTCCACAATATCTCCTTTTATCCTGTTAATATTTGTGCTGGCATACACTTTTACTTTGAATTCTATGTATTTTTTTTTCTTGGTCAGTCTAGTTGGGATAGGCACAGGAGATTATAGACATTGATTATTGTGTTAAGAAGTCGTATTGAATCAATGCTGTGTCCTGTATGGGAACTTGGAGGGCTAGTCCTGAGCTTCTCAAAATGTGATTCTGAACACCCCTGAAAATAAGAGATCTGACCATTGAAAGCCACAGAAATACTACAGAGCAAATTTATATATATATAAAATAATTTTCTAAAACTTTTAGGTAAATTTTAAAGAAATTAGGTCATTTCAAGTTCCACTGAAAATACTCCATTTTAAAAAACATTGAAACATAGACAGTGTTAAGATGCAGATTTCATTTATTATAAAAGATAATTTCATTTCCACTCCTTTGCCCCTTTCTCCACTCTGCTCTGCTTTGGGGGGAAACCAACGAAAGAACTGAGTCAAGTGCAAGCCCTTCACTTGACAAGCTGCAAAAGCTTGCAGACCAGGAAAGACAAGAGTGGCCCCAACCCGGTGGGAACATAAAATACGCCCAGTAATTTCAATGGACTGGGGCAGGTGGGGCGGGGGTGGCTTCCATTTACAGGGAGCGCGTCTTGAAAGCCCTGCCTAGGTCTGGACGCTGTGCCTTCGATTCCGATTCTGATTATTATTATTATTATTTTTAAAGTGTGTTGTTCCCGCGCGGAGCTCAGGGGGCAGAAGGATACGGCGTCCAGGGCGAATCGGGGAGCCGGCGAGAACAAGTGAACGTCTGCGGAGGGGGCGTTCACAGGAAAACAGCATCCCTGGCCCAAGGTCACACAGGTGTGCAATGCACACGGGCGGCCGCCCCTCTGGGAAAGCAAGAGAGGCGCGAAGATGCACCCGAAACGCAGGGCGCGCTGGTCCCCACGAGGCCCCAGGGGGCGGGCTGACTCACGCGATCCCCCCGTGGGTGTGCAGGAGCCCGAATGCGCCCCGCCCGCGCCCGCCTTGCCCCGCCCACGTCGCATTGCCCCGCCCACAACCCGCCTTGCCCCGCCCGCGCCCGCCTTGCCCCGCCCACAACCCGCCTTGCCCCGCCTACAACCCGTCTTGCCCCGCCCACGCCCACCTTGCTCTGCTCAGCCCACAAACCGCCCCGCCCACGCCCCTCTTGCACTTCCTATTGGCCAGAAGCCGGCGCGCTAGTGACGTAAGAGGCCGCCGACCGGAAGTGCGTGCCTGGCAACGTCGGCGACGGGACTGGTGAGCGTGCGGGGGTCACGCACCGCAGGGAAGGGGCGGCGGTGGGAGTGAGAACTTGTCCGTGCGTCGGGTCCCGGGTGGGAAGAGGCTCGTCCGCGTGGGGCCGCAGCCCGCCCTGAGTCCTCGGCGCCCCTTGGTGCCGCGCGCCTGGGCCCGCAGCGTGTCTCTGGGCCTCGCGGCCCGGCTCCGGCGGTGGGGACAACTCCTCGGGGCCGGTCCCGCGGGATTTCCGCGTCGAGGCGGCGGGGCCCGTGAGCCGCGCTGCGGTGGGCTGGGCCGGACTCTCGTCCCTGGCGGGGAACGCCGCCCCGGGCCCCTGCTTTCCACGGGAAAGAGCGGTTCTGCGGCCGGGGCCGCCCCGCGGAGCCACCTGGCGTGGGGAACGCTGTGCGGGTGGCGAGCCGAGGGTGGCCCCGGGGGCGGCCGGCCGGCAAGGCTGGGAGGTCAGGGCGGCGGTCCCGAGGGCGGACCCAGGGATGCCCGATGCGGCGGGGACCGAGGCCGGTGAGCGCCCCAGGGACCTAGTGTCCCCGCCGGTGTGGACCGCCGTGCTGGCGGCCCGCCCTTCTGAGGACAGTGAGCTGACCTCTGCCAGCCTAGCCCCGACCCTCACGTCCCAGGACCCTCCCCTTCACGCCGGCACCTCCCGTTTCTCACTCGGCCAGGACGTGAAATTGCGGCGTGGCCCGTGTTCCCGCCGCGTTTCAAGTCCGCCCTGGTGCGCGCGCGTTTGTGTCGCAGATGCTGAGGTGCCTGCTGCACCCCTGGGGGCCGAGCGTCGGCTGGACTGGACTGCCCCTCCTGAAGCGACACCTGTTCACCATGAAGCTGCAGTCCCCCGAGTTCCAGTCCCTTTTCACGGAAGGCTTGAAGAGCCTCACGGGTGAGCCTGTCTGCCTTGTGCCCTGGAAGCCCGTGTAGATGGAGAAGTAGAGGGTTCCCCTGTTTTCAGCCGCAGGGCAAGAGGTCGTGGTGTTTTTAGCTCATGAGAGAAAGGCCTGCGATGGGTAATGCTAAGCTATACGGGATCGCAAAAAGAGGCAGGAAAATGACCGGGAGAAAAGCGTGTTTTTATCAATGTGTGAAGGACTTCCGTATGGTGCGGGATAGGCCACTTAACCTTTCAAAGCCTGTGGTTCAGTGGCATCTGCAACAGGGCGTTGAGGTGTTTGTGTGTGGACACGTGACCCGCACGGTGGTGGTTTGCAACCCAGGCTGCCATCAGATGTCCCTGGGGAGTTTGAAAACCAACCTGCGGTGCTGGGGGTCCTGCCCCTGACCTGACCTAGAGTCTCCAGGGAGCATGGGCATCTAGACATTTTCAAACGTCACTCGTTCTGATGTGCAGAAGGAGGGGTGATCCCTGCTTTAAAGGGGCTTTGCTTGTTACTTGCTCCTAAAGCTCCTTTCCTGTTCCTGAAATTGGGCAACTTTCTTTTTCTAGGTCAGGTAAATGGTCCAGACCTTGTTGATTCTTACAGGTTCTTCCCGTAGTCTTGAGGTGTCGAGGGCCTGCAGCTGACACTGCCCTGCCCAATAGAAATGTGCCTCACATGCACCGTAACCTAGTAGCCACATTCAAAGGTAAAAAGAAGTGAGCAAAATTAATTTTGATAATTATTTTCAGCGCATCTCATTTAATCTAGCATATTTAAGATGTTGTCCTTTTATTATAAAATTTTTATCAAAAGTGATTAATGAGATACTTCACATCCTTCCTTCCTTGTAAGTCTTCTGAACAGACCATCTCAGTTCAGGGTACCCACGTTTCAGGAGCTCAGTAACCACGTGGGGCTGCTGTTTGGACAGCACAGGTCTCACTGCTCCATATTTGAGCTGAATTCCAGATTATTGTTGACATGCGTCTCCCTTCTCCCAGTCTTCCCGTCTTTAATTGCAAAGGCTGCTGGGCAGCCGGCTGGCAGGGCGCTGACTCAGCTTACTCCGCTCCTGCGAGTTTCTTTTGGAAACAGGTTCTCAAACATCTGACTTCCGGAGCTCAGTTTTCTCTGTGGAGAGAGAGAGGTGAAGTGCTGAGGAAGTCAGTATGCTAAGGAAGTTGCATTTGCCCCCGAGGTCTTGTCCTTGAAAGGCTGGCGAGGGGAGCGTGGCCCTGTTATTCCAAAGTTGACTTTTTCTAGGCTGCAGTGGAAGTGTAAAGAATGGAACCGTCTAGTGAAGTGCTCAGTGGTTGAACATCAAACAATTGCTTTTATTTCATCTTTGCTGCTTTCTAAAGATCTTAGTAAGATATTCTGTACTGAAACAAACACGGAGACACCCGGAAAGAAGAAACCCGATGGCCATTGTCTGGTGATGGTGTGCAGGTCTCTCCTCTCACAGGTGCTTTGCCACCTGTGAGATCAGTCTCCAGGATGCAAGAATTGGGAGGTTGGGATGGTGTGTTGTGCTCATACAGGGTTTTATAGTTTGCCAGTTTATTTTAAGTAATTCATTTTTCATTTTGGTGAGGACAGCCATTTACTGCTATTGTTACATAGATTGCTTCCCCATTCTCTACCTGAGACTTATGTCCCACACGCAGTGTTCTTTGCTCAAGTCACTCAGGTAGTGGATGGGCCAGGAGCCTTTGATCGCATGGTTGAGGTCCATATTCACTGCTGGGCGATAGTGCTTAGGGTATGTGATGTCAGAAAGTCGCCCTGTTAACATTCAGGACAACAGGAACAAGCTGATCACTCCTGGAAACTGAAGAACAAGCAGGTGGTCACAGCCCTGCCATGTAATGGGCTCCCTGCTCACCAGCCCTCTCCTCCAGCACTCAGTTCAAATGGGAAAGGGAAGACGTTCACGAAAATTGAGTCATCTGAATTTTCTGACACGTTAGTGTCACGGTGTTTGGATTGTTAATGAAAGTAATTAACAGCAGCTTAGTATCAGAAGTGAAGCAAACTACCAGTTTCAGAATGATGAGGTTCTGCATTTCTCGAGCCTTAGCCTTAAGTTCACAGGTTAGTGGTATTAGGTGGTATTTCCACTGAGTATGTATCTAGTTTGCAAACTCTGTTGGCATGTGGACTGCGTCCGTGTCTCTGGAAGCCTGAAGGAGTCAGTAGTGAGGAAACCGGTGTCTGTCAGCTTGCTGATCCCTCCTGTTCCAGGTCAGAATAAAGTCACCCCTTCTCACAGTGTTAGGGCTCCTGGGCATGCCTGTATCCGTCGTATTGAAGTGTCAGAATTGTGAGTTTATGGGAAGAGATGCCCGCTTCCTAGGCTGATGGCCGTGGTGAATGCATTGCTTCCGGTGCTGGGTTTCTTTGTAACGCAGCTAATTCACTGGGTGCCCGGGGTCTCACAGCTGCCGCGGGAGAGCCAGGCTGACCATCTTCAAACAGTGGTTGTCTATGAGCTCACTGTTGACCCTCCTCCAGTTAAAGTAGGTTCATCTGAAAGTGGAGTGTGCCTGGGTTTTGCACCCCAAAAGCTGCTTGAATACTGTTTTAATTTGGGGGTGATACAGGCATTCCGGGCCGGGGACCTGAAGGTCCACACCCATTGCAGGTTCTCTGCCTCTCGCAGGAAAGAACTGAAAGGTGAGCCAGTGTAGAATTTAAAGTGAGAGACCGTTGGAAGGCTGTCACATATAGTACTGCATACACTGACCACCAATGAAAGAGGTGCCCCTTCCGGAAGTGCGGCGGGGACCGGATAAATGGGCTCAGGGGGCCGTATGTGGCCCGTGGGCTGTAGTTTGGGGACCCCTGCCACAGATAGAGCAGCCCCCCGGAGTGGGGTTTCCTTCTTTCATTGAGGCTCACTCAGTCCAGGTGGGGCATTCAGAAAGGGGAGGGGTGGAGATGTCAGGGAAGACCTGCTGGCTGCTCAGGTTCGTAGTTTGGCATGCTTGTGAGGCTCGGGGTCACCTTGCCACCTCCAGCTGGTCGTCCGCTGGTTCTCAGCCTTCAGTCCGGCGGCTGGTCTTCCCTGGCAGGGTCTGCAGCTCTGCTGGGTGTAGCTGTTCTGCCACACACCCTGACTGCCGGCTCCCGGGGTTGGAGAACCCCGTACCTCTTCCCTGTGCTTTTCAAAAGCAACGTGTTGAAACGAGGGTGCCTTTCTCCTCAGAATTGTTTGTCGCGGAGAAGCATGAGTTACGCATCGCAGGCGGTGCCGTGCGGGACTTGCTGAATGGGCAGAAGCCGCAGGACGTGGACTTCGCCACCACCGCCACCCCCGAGCAGATGAAGGGGATGTTCCAGGCGGCAGGCATCCGCATGATCAACAACAAGGGAGAGAAGCACGGGACCATCACGGCCAGGGTGAGGGACGCGCCGCAGTCTGCCCTCTGACTAGTGGCTCAGACGCAGTTCCCGGTTAGAGCCTCGCCCAGGCAGCCTTCTCCCCTCCCGCACCTTTCCTCTTGGCTGTTTCACACGCTTACCGGGTCCGGCACACTGCTGAGCACGCTGCTCTGTGTCGTGGTGTTTGTTTCCCCTTGACTCCCCGTTTTCAGACGGGGTCTGTTCACAGATGTCCTGCTCGGGAGGGGGAGGGGATGTCACCCCGGCTGTTCAGTCACATCAGGGTTTGCGCCAGGAGCCCGTGCACAGCTGCGCCCTGAGCATGCTGTGATGCTGTGACCGCGTTTCTGTGGCTTGTGCTCCTGCAGGTGATAGCACTTTTCTTGGCCATTGCTTTCGGAGTGGGTGTGCCCAGACCTGTTCCTGGGTGGTCACATGGTCAGGGCCCTCTTGGTGGACCCCAGTGACCGTGTTTCATTCCTGGTCTCGGGCCCTCACCTGGGTGGTCTGGGCAGCAGCCCCCGGAACCCCGTGTCTCCCTTCGTCCACAGCCTGTGTCCTGAATGTCACAGGTGGTACTGGTGCCGCCCGTGTCCCGACCGTCCAGAACCTGGGGCAAGCTGACACACCTTTCCCCTCTGCTCTCACAGTGCTGCTGGCGGTGACTCAGTGGGGACTTCTCTCTGGGGACTGGGCCGGCTTTCCTGGGGCCACCCAGGAGCCTCAGCCCCGGCGGGTGCCTCCAGCAGCCCGGGCTTTTCCTTTTGGAAGCCTTTCTGCTCTTTTTCTCACCGCTGGCTTTATTTTCAGGCTGATGGACCCTGTTTGTTTCTCATAGAGATCGCTTAGTGGACCTCCTGAATTCTAACTTCATCGCCTGCTTCAAGCTCTTCTCGTTGGAAACTCCTGTGACCTGGTGTGTGGACCACGGTGGCTGACCTAGTCTGGCCTGTTGTCCCTGTCTTTACTTTCCACAGGATTGCCTTCCCTCGATCACCCAGTCTTCCTATTCTGTTTGCAGATTTTGCTGCGTGTGAAATTCTAGTGGTCTTTCTGAGAATATCTCCTTTGAAAGTTTCCTGTCTTATTTCCTTGGAATCCCCTCAGAGTTCTTCAGTGATGTTATTTCCTCTGAGCGTCTGTCTTTCCTTTGGCCTTACTTAACTGGGGTGTGCTTGGCCCCTCCGTGCGCTGGGCGATCTCCCAGTGTGTGTAAAGTGGCTGGAGAGCTTCGCTGCCCCGTGTGGAGGTGCCTGCAGACGGGCGTGGTCACTGGGACAGCCCGGAGCCGCCAGCGGTGCCCAGTTACAGGAGACCGCTGGTGAGCGCTTAAGCCCCAGTGGGGAGAGGGCTCAGTCGTGCCGATTGTCCTCTTGTCCTGTTCTCCTTGCGGTGCTGGCTCCTGTGGTCGTCGGTGCTGGTGCCCGGTCGGGACTGTGTGCAGGCCAGCCTCTCGGGTGGGTCAGTGCGGGGCTCTGGGTGAGGAGGGCTTTGGGGTCCTTTGTATGTGTCTCACACAGTCCTCATGTTGCGGGCCCTTCCCTCCCCGCTGGCCTGCGAGCACTTAGCTCGGGTGCAGAGCTCTGAATTCCGCAGCAGCACGCACCTAGAGGAGAGCGTGAGGTGCTTCCAGAACAGACCTCGGTGGTCGTCCGCCCGGGCTTCGGTTCCGACGAGAGATCCCAAGCCCGCGGCAGTGACGGCCGGTGCTGTCCGCCTCGCATGCCGTGTGTGCTGCCCGTGGGTGCGGGCTCGCGTGCGGCGTCCCGAGGCCCCTCGGCCTCTCAGCGGCAGGCAGACGCAGCACAGGCTGGTCGGCACTGTCCATCTGTCCATCTCCTCCCAGCAGTGTCGGTGTGTGCGGCGTCCTGCCTGCCACAGGCTGCGTGGCCGCTTCTGTATCGGACTTGCGTGCTTAGATCAGGGCGGGGTCCCCTGTAAGACCAGTCCTCGGACCCTGTGAGCACGTCTGTCAGCATACACGTGCGCTGGGGGACAGAAAACAGGACGACGGGCCGCCCGCCTGTCAGGCCGCGTGTTTGCAGTCTGTCCAGTGGTAACTAAAAACTAACTTTTGTAAAACATGTTGAATTTCAGCTGCATCAGGAAAACTTTGAGATCACCACACTGCGGATTGACATGGTCACCGACGGGAGACACGCGGAGGTGCGGTTCACGACCGACTGGCTGAGGGACGCGGAGCGCAGAGACCTCACCATCAACTCCATGTTCCTCGGTAACCGCGGCGACACGGCTCACGGGCTGTCAGCAGGCCTCTTCTCTGGAGAAGCCTGCGTTCTGGAGTGTTGTGCCGCTGGCGAGGTGGCCTTCAAGTCCGCCAAGAGGCAGTGTGTCACAGTGGTTACAAGATGTCCGGACCCCAGGTCCCTGGGTTTGGGTTCTGACCCGTCTCTGGCTGTGACGGGATGACATCAGTTCACGTCCTGTGAGGGTCTCTGAGGCCCGGGGAGTCCCGAGCATGGCCATCGCTTGGTCGTGTGGCCCTGTGAGGTGCACCTGAGAACACTGGTGTTTCCGCAGAGAGCAGTGCACCTGTGCACCCACAGAGTGACACCCACACAGCCATGTGGCCCTGCCCCCGCCTGGGCCTGGCACCTTGGGACACGACTCCTGCATGTGTGGCGCTCTCCAGGGCGTGTGGGAGTCATCTGGTCGGTCAGGCTGGCGGGAGGGGAAGCCCAATGGTCGGTCAGGCTGGCGGGAGGGGAAGCCCAGTGGCCGGTCAGGCTGGCGGGAGGGGAAGCCCAATGGTCGGTCAGGCTGGCGGGAGGGGAAGCCCAGTGGCCGGTCAGGCTGGCGGGAGGGGAAGCCCAGTGGCCGGTCAGGCTGGCGGGAGGGGAAGCCCAGTGGCCGGTCAGGCTGGCGGGAGGGGAAGCCCAGTGGCTGGTCAGGCTGGCGGGAGGGGAGGCCCAGTGGCTGGTCAGGCTGGCGGGAGGGGAAGCCCAGGGGTCGTCTCCACTCGGCTGGTTTGTGAAAGGAGGGTGAGCCCTGAGGGCTCAGAGGCGAGTCAGGTCAAGGTTCCCTGCATGACTGAGCCTCGTTTTCTCTGCTTAGAACTCAGGAAGGCCCTTTAGGTTTGAGACTTTGGGTCTGAAACGAGAGAGAGACAGAGCACCCAGTGTCCTCACCTCGTGTGACAGGGTCACAGTGAAGGCCCGTGATGGTCAGGTTTGCCTCACGCGATGGGGATTGCTCGCGAGGTGCGAGTGTGACAGACGGGTCCTGACGCTGTAAGCTGCCAGGTCCAGGCACAGACTCAGTCCTGCTGGACGTCGTCACGGACCTCGCGGAAAAGCTTCGTGACGATAGACGCCATTTTACAGACGAGGAAACTGACTGAGATGTTAATTTAGCTCAGGTCAGAGAAAGCCAGGACCTGAGCCCTAGGGAGCTGCAGCTGGGGGGCGCCCAGGCCGCGGCGTGTCCCTCTTGGTGAAGTGGTCCCACTCCGGTGCCTGTCCGTCCTCCCATCACACTGTCGTAGGGGCGCTGCAGGCAGCCGTCTAACAGCCGCATGATGCCTTCCCAGCCTTCCCAGCCGCAGGCTTAGCCAGAACACAGAAACTCACTCTCTCCTTTCAAAACGCTGGTTCCTAAACATCTGTGCTAGCCTGATGAGCACGGGCTTCGCTGACATTTGCTGACCCTCCAAGGCACCGGGCTCTGTCGTCAGCACCTCAAGCTGCCACATTTTTATTCGTCATATTTTTAAAAAATGACATGCCAAGCAAAGCATACACCAATGTGATTCTAATGTTTTAGTCATTTTTTTGTCCAAACTCTCTTCAGGCCTCAGTCATTGAAACATTCCTGGTGTGATGCTTCTGGTTACTTTTATTCCTCTTATTTTTGCTTTTATCACACGCCCTGTTTCTTTGCTGCGCACCGTGGGCTTCCTTCTCACCGGGGAGCCCGCTCTTCATGAGGAGAACCAGCGGCTGTGGGACCATTGTCACCAGCCACGTTTTTGTTTTTGTTTACCTACATATGTTTTTGTTCCACTTTCCCTTTTTGAATCTGAAATGTCTTAGATTTGCGATCCGTATCAAATGCTGTAAACCAAAACAGCCTGGGAGGGGTGCCTCCCGTCCCCTTCGCCCACGGCGTCCGCCCGACCCCGTCTCTGGCCGCCACCAGGACGTGTGTCCGAGTTTGGATTTCTCCAGATTGCACGTGTAAGCGAGCTCAGTGTACTTGCCTTCCCTGGGGCTCAGCCCGAGCCTGATGCCTCAGCGTCCGCCCGCTCTCCGGTGGCAACGTGCGATTCTTCTCTGGCCGAGCGACTCGCTGCAGAGCTGTGCGCCGCGTCATTACTCGTCATTACTCACCGAGTCATTTTTCTCCCGTCTTCCTATGCCTAGGCTTCGATGGCACTTTGTATGACTACTTTAATGGTTATGAAGATTTAAAAAATAAGAAAGTGAGATTTGTTGGACAGGCTAAAAAGAGGATACAAGAAGATTACCTTAGGATCCTAAGATACTTCAGGTAAGAGATTCTAAAACTCCGTGTTATTCCCAGAGTACCATTCTGACCCCCTGAAGTGCACCGCACGCTGGTGTGTGAAGTGGAGACCTCCCAAGTACTGTCTCCCGGGAAGACTCAGACCACGGCACCTCGCCCTGGTTTCAGTTCCCAGCAGCTGCCACACCTGGAGACTGTCCGGCCCTGCCCTGCCCTGCCCTGCCCTGTCCCACCCAGGACCTGCCCTGTCCCACCCAGGACCTGCGGGCCTCATCTCCTTGGTCCTGCCCCATGCACTTGGAGTGTGGTCCCCACCCGTGAGCCACTCAGGCGGTCTCGGGCATCACCTCAGTCATCAGAGACACCACGTTCACGTAACTGTTATTACAGCACATGTGCCTGCTTTGTTACTGGTTGTTGTTGCTAACTCTTACTGCACCCAATTTATCAATTGAAGTTTATCATAGGCGTAGACGTATGTACAGAAACACAGCACACGCAAGGTTCAGTGCTATCTGCAGCTTCAGGCGTCTGTGGGAGGTCTCAGAATGCCCCCCCATAAAGGAGACGGCTGTGTGACATTTAGAAACTTGATGTTTTCATTCCTTAAACATAGCCTCGTTTACTCCATTCTGTGATCTCTTATCGAGTTCAGCTTTCAGTCTTTTCCTCACGTCCGTTTCCTGCCTTGGTCGTTTTCAGAGACACTTGAGAGCCTGTGCCAGACCTGGCATTGCTCGGTGCCCTGCGCCCTTGCCTTTGTGGGCTTAGTCCTGGGTTCATGGGCACCCTCCTAGGTGACCCGGGTAAGAGTGAGGTGCACTTGAATGGCTCTGTGGGGCGTGATGACTTGAACTCTAACCTTTTCATCAGCACTGCTGATTGGCTCCTTTGTCTCCAGTAACACTGATTTTCCCCGGTTCGGTTGGGGTGACAGAGAGAACATTCTGTACCACGCGACGTTGTCAGGTGCTGTTGCTTTAAACCTGAGCTTCTGCAAACAGCCTCTTGACAAAGAGGAGAGCTCAGTCTGAGCCAGGACGACTTAACTTAGAGGCCAGTGGAGTGAGTGGCTGTACTTGAGGCTTCGGTTCTGAGAGTCCGTGAGGGCCTCTCCAGTCCCAGCCGCTGGGTGTGTCGTATGTGAAACTTCATTAAGTACTGATGTGACCGGCCAGCTCTCGGGGACGGTGGCTGATCCCGGTTGGCCTTCGGTCTTGTGTGGGTGCCTTTACAAGAACGCTGTTTTTGTTTCTTAAACTTAAAAAAAAGTATTGTGTTAACATGGTTTCAAGGTGTCCTCCTCAGTGTAACGCCCTCTACACACTGCTCTGTGCCCCTCTATTCCCTGTGCGAAATCTCTCCACCCTTTTCTCCCTTAGACCCTCATCCACCCCCACCCTCCTCCCTCTGGGACCTGCCCTGTTATCTGTACCTCTGTGTTACTATATGTAGTCTGGCTAATCCCTTCACCTTCTCTGATCCCATCCCCTCCTCACCCTCCCTCCGACAGCTGTCCACCTGTTCCCTGGGACCCTGCCTCGGTTTCTGTTTTGTCCCTGAGTTTAGTGTGTTCATCAGATTCCACATATATGTGAGACCATATGATATTTGTCTTTCTCTGCCTGGCTTACTTCACTTAGCGTGATAGTCTCCACGTCCATCCACGCTGTCGCAGGAGATAAGATTTCCTTTCAGGTGGCCGTGCACATGTGCCATGTGTCCCATGGTGTGTGTGCAGCCCAGCTTTTTATCCACTCGTCCTCTGACGGACACCTAGGCTGTTTCCAGATCTCGGCTATTGTAAACGATGCTGCAATAAATATGGGGTGCTTTTTCTGAATTAGCGTTTTGGGATTCTTAGGGTATATTCCTAAAAAGTGGGATAGCTGGGTCAAAAGGCAGTTCCATTTTTAATTTTCTGAGGAAACCCCATACAGTTCTCCACAGTGGCTGCACCAGTCTGCATTCCCACCAGCAGTGCAGGAGGGTTCCCTTTTCTCCACATCCTCGCCAGCACTTATTCTGTGTTGTTTTGCTGATGAGCGCCATTCTGACTGGTGTGAGGTGATATCTCATTGTGGTTTTAATTTGCATTTCTCTAATGATTAGTGATGTTGAGCATTTTTCATATGCCTATTGGCCATCTGTATGTCCTCTGCAGAATTGTCTATTCAGGTCCTTAGCCCACTTTTAATTGGGTTATTTGTGTTTCTTGTGTTTTAAGTTTTAGTAAGTTTTGGTTATGAACCCACTCTCAGATGTGTTGGTGAGTGTGTTCTCCCATAGACAGGGTTGTCCTTCTGTTTTGTTAATGGCGTCTTTTGTTGTGCAAAAGATTTTAGTTTGACATAGTCCCATTTATTTATTTTGTCCTTTATTTTACTTGCCCAAAGAGATTATTGCTACGAGAGGTGTCTGAGAGTTCACTGCCTGTGTTTTCTGTAGAGTGGGCTCAGACTGGCCTCCCCCCGCCAGCCCCTGCACAGGCTGCAGGTTTGGTGGGTTGGGGAACTGAGACGGGGTACATCGGTGAGAGCCCCTCCTTCAGGAGTCTGTTGGTCAAGAGCTTAGTATGGGGAAAGTGGCCCTGCTCCAGAGGCTCAGACACTGCCAGGTACTCTTAACTTCTCCCAGAGAGGCGAGCAGCAGGTTCCATGGGGTGAGGCCGACAGCCCTCTGCCGAAGTTCTTCCACCGGGGAGCCCCTGGTCTCAGGGAGGAAGATTCCCAGAGTCGGCATTGATGCTGACCGTGACATTTCCCCCAGGAGGGGGCTAAACCCCTTGACCAGTCCCAACAATAGGTTCCAAGGAACCCACACTTTGAATGTGTGAGTGCTAAGCCTCTCTCCCTTTTTATTCACCCACTCAGGAAGTGACCCCGACGGCCGGCTGTTGTAGGTGCCTGCCAGTGAGCTGGACGTGGACAGCCTGGTGCTAGCCAGTGCTTGGAAGTGACTTATGTTTTGTTGTCTGTCAGGGTTTCTCACGTGGGGAAAAGAGCTGGTCCCTGGAGAGCTGACCGCGTGACTTCCAGGACCCTTCCCACTGGACCCTCTGCTGTCTGTGATTAAACGGGGTGGGGCCTGACCTGTGGTGGCGCAGTGGATAAAGCGTCGGCCTGGGAACACTGAGGTCGCCAGTTCAAAACCCTGCACTGGTCTGGTCAAGGCACATATGGGCGTTGATGCTTCGAGTTCCTCCCCCCTTTCTCTCTCTCTCTCTCTCTCTCACTCACTCTGTGTCTCCTCTCTAAAATGAATTAAAAAAAAAAAAAAAAAAAGATTTAAACGGGGTGGGGCAGTGCTCCGGGCCGGAAGGGGTGCTTCCGGTTGATGCAGCAACACCGATAATCCACGCTGGGAATTCTGTCCCGTAGGTTTTATGGGAGAATTGTAGACAAGCCTGGTGACCACGACCCTGAGACTTTGGAAGCAATTGCAGAAAATGCCAGCGGCCTAGCTGGAATATCAGGGGAGAGGATTTGGGTGGAACTGAAAAAAATCCTCGGCGGTAATCACGTCAATCATTTGCTTCGCCTCATCTATGACCTTGACGTGGCTCCGTACATCGGTGAGGCCGGGCTGTAAAACGGCGGCGTTTTTGGAAATGAAACCCACCTGGTTCAAATTTCATTGGGGAAATTGTGTTTATATAGTTGAAGAATTCTCGGAGAAATGGAGTATTTTTAAATGACCTTTGGGTATGGGTCAGGACAGTTGTCCGGGCTCAGGGAACAACTCAAACAGCGTGGGTTAGTGGCCGGGCTCTCTGAGCCTGTGCCGCCCGGCTGCCCTGTGACACGGGTTGGTTTCTGGGCTGGCGCTGCCGGGATCTAAAAGCAGGGACCCAGCACAGCACCCGTGTGGAGCAGGGCGGAGCAATGGGGGAGTTACCAAGCACAGCACTCAGAGTGCCGAGGAGGGGAAGTGTGGTTCAGTAAGTGCTACGGTTCTCCCTGTGTCCCCTCCGGCAGCTTGGGCATAGTTCACATAGACAGTTACGGAAGGGAGGGTGTTCTGTGGCCATTTGTCAGCCAGGGTCAGGAGCTGGCGGTCAGATTGGCTGACCCCTCTCAGTTTGTGCGGAGAGGGGGACGAGGACAGCAGCAGTATTGCTGGGCCCCTGTGGGGCGTGTCTGCGTACCACCTGGGGGTTCTTTAAGTCGATCCACAGTACAAACAGGTGAAACGTACTTGTCTCCCTACAGGCCTGCCTGCTAATGCAAGTTTAGAAGAGTTTGACAAAGTCTGTAAAAACGTTGAAGGTCTTTCACCAAAGCCAATGACTCTCCTGGCCTCATTGTTCAAAGTGCAGGATGATGTCACCAAGTTGGACTTGAGGCTGAAGATTTCAAAGGAGGAGAAGAACCTGGGTCTGTTCCTCGTGAAGCACAGGCAGGACCTGGTGCGCGCCGTGGACAGCCCCGAGCCTCTGAGGCCCTACCAGGACTTCCTCATAGACGTAAGTGCGCTCGCCTGGCCCACCGTGCAGTCCCCCTGTGTGCCCGCTGGGGGCCATGCGCGTGCTGACGCCTGACGTTGGCCCCCAGTGCAGGGACCCCGAGGCGGGCGCGCGTGTGCACGAGCTGCTGAAGTACCAGGGCGAGCCCGGGCTCCTGCAGGGCCTGCAGCGCTGGTCTGTGCCCCCATTCCCCGTGAGCGGCCACGACATCCGCAAGGCCGGCGTCTCCTCCGGGAAGGAGATCGGGGCGCTGCTGCAGCAGCTGCGGGACCAGTGGAAGCAGAGCGGCTACCGGATGCAGAAGGACGAGCTGCTGAGCCACGTGAGGAAGAGCTGAGCCCAGGCCGGCGAGGTGGGCGCTCCTGTCCGGCTGGTTCCTCCCTGCGGGCGCGGGCGGGCGGGCAGCCCCTCAGGGGAAGGGGACCCTCAGGAGAGAGGCGGCCCCTGCTGTGGACGTGGGGGGCTCCACCGCCCTGCACTTCCTTCCCCCGAGCTCCTCCGGAAACGCTCCCCCTGGGAAAGGACACAGGCTTTGCCTGTCTCAGATCTGTCTAGGCATTCATTTTCTGTTTTACATGTGGCATTACTAAGATTAATCTTAAAAGAAAATCAGCCTGTTTGGAAAAAAATGTTCTTGGTATTTGCAATTGAAATACCTGGGTTATATTAATTTGGCATGTGTCAGTTCTTATCTGAATTTCAGAATGAATTTATATTTGAAAATAGTTGAAAAATTTGCACGAAATACCCTGTTAAACGGCCGGCAGCTTCCTTCACCAGCCCTGCTGTAGCGAGCGAGCTGTTTCATCCTCTCAATGGCTGGGCCCTGGTTTCCGTGGACAGGCCTGCGCGTCCGTGCGCTGGGCTGACCCCAGCATGCTCTCGGCCGGAGGCAGGCGGCTGGCATGGAGTCTATTGCAGCTGCTCTGTTGACGTTCTATAGTTGACTTTGTGGTCAGTTGTAGTTAGGAGAGGGAGAAGCCAGGAAAACGCCTTGGCAAGTGGAATGGGAGACTGAGGCAGACAGCTGAGCACACTGGCTAAGCAGTTTACAGCCAGATACAAAAGCTCACTGCTCTAGAAAAAGCATCTAGGTCTCAGTAGTATTTAAGCTCCAGGCCCAGAAAAGCAGCAAAACCAGGTGGTTTTTGACTGATAACCCCTGAAAGGGCACACCTGGGGAAGCTGATGAATATTCTATCACACTCCTCCCGAGCCCCAGCTGCAAAAACCCCCAAGACGAAGGGCCCAGGGTGAGCTTTCCCTGTGGGGACAGCTTCCCCAGACTTGCACCTGCTAAATGCTAAGGACCCCAGGAGACCTGCAGCCAGGGGAGCAGGGGGCAGCGGCAGCTCATCCTGGGCTGACCCCCGACCCTGTCACCGGGGCCCCCTCTCTGACTTCCCAGTGCAGGCTCACTCCTTTCCTGTATTCTAGTCAAGGCAGCCCCCCTGGACTCTGCCATTGCTTCCAGGCCAGGCCCTTTCTTGTTGCATGAATGTCCCCTGCAGGCCACCTGGGCGTGTGCTGTGTGGTCTCTCCTGAAGTCGGGGGCCTGTGTGCTGCTGGCCTGTCTGTCCTAGGCTGCCCTTCCCGGGCCTCTGTCCTAGGCAGCAGCATCTTTGTGCCAGCACACTTCTGCGAAGGCCCACCCAGCAGTGTGTGACCACAGTGCACAGGGGCTCCAGTACCCTGCACCCTGCCCGGGCCCCCGGCACAGGATGCCTCCTATGGTCTCAGTACCCTGCACCCCTGCCCGGGCCCCCGGCACAGGATGCCTCCTATGGTCTCAGTACCCTGCACCCCTGCCCGGGCCCCCGGCACAGGATGCCTCCTATGGTCTCAGTACCCTGCACCCCTGCCCGGGCCCCCGGCACAGGATGCCTCCTATGGTCTCAGTACCCTGCACCCCTGCCCGGGCCCCCGGCACAGGATGCCTCCTATGGTCTCAGTACCCTGCACCCCTGCCCGGGCCCCCGGCACAGGATGCCTCCTATGGTCTCAGTACCCTGCACCCCTGCCCGGGCCCCCGGCACAGGATGCCTCCTATGGTCTCAGTACCCTGCACCCCTGCCCGGGCCCCCGGCACAGGATGCCTCCTATGGTCTCAGTACCCTGCACCCCTGCCCGGGCCCCCGGCACAGGATGCCTCCTATGGTCTCAGTACCCTGCACCCTGCCCGGGCCCCCGGCACAGGATGCCTCCTATGGTCTCGGTGGGACGTGTGCAGACTTGGCGATTTTAGAAATCTGGTTTTGTCCGGGATAAAATCCTGTAAAATAGTATACGCATGTTTGTATGTGTGGGGGAGTTTATTTGCAAGTGTTGGTAACAGTACAGACCACTTTGGGTGAGACCCTGGGGCAGATATGACACCCCCACCTCACACTGGCTGGACAACCAGTCCCTCCATCAATCTGGGGCCGTTGTCAGTGGCGATGACAGAGCTTGGGAAGAAGTGACAGTGTGGCGTCGGGCACATGCTAAAGAGTGCCAGCATGGTGAGGGCTTCGTGGCCCCTCTACCACGAGCGCGTGGCCCCCGCGTATGGGGCGCTGTGCCAGCTTCAGTCAGGGCGGTCGGCAAGAGGACTGAGGGTCAGCAGCACTGCGTCTGCCGTAGCCTCGTGTTTTACCCGGGCAGTGAGCTTTTCCCAGAGTTCTGTGAAGCGGCAGGAGCAGGATCGAGTTAGACCCTCGGGTGTGTGAGCAGAGGTAGGTGGTTCCCCATTTTCCAGAGCTCCATCCCAGTTCTCACCTGTGGCACCTGACATTGCTTAAGCAAGGAACGTGTTTAACTCAGTTTTGTTCTTTAAGTTTACTTACAGATTTCCTTCAATTCATACTAAACAAAATAGTCTAGAAGCTCCTACCACTGGCCTCGGCGAGGACGCAAGTATCGCTGCTCTGTCGTCAAGTTCCCGGTCCGTGTGGGAGCAGAGTGACGGTGTGACAGTCCAGACAGACACCCAGCAAGTACAGAGAACATGGGGTTTTACTAACACACAGAGAAAATGAAAACTACTTTGGGGCTCAAACTGGATATTCTAACTACTATTTCCAGAATTTACAAATCAGTATCTGAGAAACTAGACATTGAAGGATCAGAGCCCTTCCAGGGCTGCGAGATCACAGCATCGCCTTGCCCTGTTGCAAAGGAACAAGTACTCGAGCTTGGCAGCACCTGGCGCGTGGCCCCTCTGCCCATGAGAGCAAGGGGGACCCGTGGCGCCCCCGCCGCCCCCACGTCTGCAGTGTGCCTCCTACAGGAAGCACCTCCTGTCTGAGAGCGCCAACCCACCCGTGACGCACTCCACACTCCACGCCTGCGCGCAGGCTGCCCGGGCCAACCTGTCAAGTATGCGTTCCCAAGACCAGTCCTGACGGGCCCTCCTTAGGGTGCTGGAGTCTAACCTGCAGAGCCACCTGGCTGGGAGCTGGGTGCCCCTGCGGTCTGCGTGGGCGTGCGTCAGCGGCGGAAACTTGGGAGCGCACCCAACCTCACAGCCCCAACAGGTGTGTTGGCGCCCTGCGCACTGGCTCACAGGCAGAGCACTACTTTGTCGGGGCTGATTTCATCCTCCGTGTCCGGGATCGTGAACAACAGGGCAGATCGAGTCAAACCCCAAAACTTCTGAGGTGACATGTCTTTCCTGGTGGCTGTGAACTTCCACCCGATGTGGCTCGCACAGATCTTACACTGGGCAATCGTCCAGGCGAACCTGCAGAGGGAAGGAGGTGTCAGCTAGGCCACCTTTCTGCGGCTGCAGCCCAGAACGTCAGTTACAAAGACAGAGCTTAGAGCCAAGTATAAGCATCAGAGCAAAGGCTGAACTTTGGCCTCGACAGGTCCCTGAACCAGACCCCATGAAAAGGTTCCCTACTTGTATGTGTGGGACAGCTGTTAAGCTTGCTCGTGGGTTTACTGGCTGCAAGCACTTTGCTTGATTAGTGCGCAGGCACGTGCGAGGCTGTGGGGGCCTCCCCTGGGCCGGGCTCTCTCCTGCCAGCTGTTTCCCTTGTTTACTCGCTCGCCTGTCTTCTTGAGCCTCCCATAAACAGGAATGGCCTGACACTTTACGGCTCTGCAGTTTCTCCATCTGCCTGAATCCAGTGTGGACCTGCCTGGCCTTGGCCACCCGCATCACAGTCCACCTTCCAGTCACTGTGTGACAGTGAAGGAAGCCGGCGGGAAAGTGGGCTCATGAGACACAGTCATGCTGGAGGCCAGCTCTGGACACAGGAAGACAGCCCATGGGCCCCAGGGCACTAATGCCTACCTGGCAGGGATGGTGTGCACAGGAGGGAGCCCTGTGGGGTGGGGAGGCGAGCACTCCTTGTACAAGACTGACCCCTGCTTCGGGACCCGACAGGAGGGACTGTCAGAAACATAAGCCGTGGCCTTACTGTTTGTCAGGAAAATAAACCAAACCCTGTGACTACAGCCATCCCCTTACCTTTCCTTGGGCATTGCCCACACTTAGCATTTATGTTTTTATGTTAATTTTAACTTTAGTCCTTGGACTAAAAAGGGTGTCAGGTAAGACTGGACAAGCCGACTGGCACCATCCTAGGCTTAGAATACGAGTCAAGTCCCCAACTTCTGCTCAGCTCATTAACAGGCTGACCCAGAATCTGAGGGGAAGACAAAGGTTAGGACCCCGGAAAGCATTGACAGGGCCTCCCGTTCCCAGGCTCTCGGCCAAGGCCAGGCAGCAGCAGCTGTTGACAGGCTGGGCTCTGGAGCCCAGATGAGGACACCCAGGCTACAGCCCCTCACCACAAGAGTGTCAGACAGGATCACTCAACAGCTCTGCTGTGGCTTCCATTTCTGCCAATGCTGCTCAGAATCTGTGTTTCTACCCACTTAAGGCAAAACCAAAAACAGCCCCCAGCACACAATTACCCAGGAAACCAGCTGTGCTCCGTGGATGGCCGGCCAATCAGGTTCAGGTTGGAGGCTTTGTACACGGTCAGTGTCTCGTGCACGTACCCGTGAGGGTTCACGTAGGTGGCCATTGGCCCACACAGGGACAAGCTGCAACAGAGGCCACACGGGGTCAGGCTCCATGAGAAACAAGCCCAAGCCTAACAGCTTTGTACCCGCTGACCAGGAAAGGCTGTGAGTGCTGCCGTTCCTAGCCTGTAGTTAGCGTTCCGGAACCTCAGCCCTGGGATGGCCAGCCCACTTCTGCTCCATCTAAATGCATTCCGTGCTGTCAACAGCTCGGTGTCACCTGGAGTTGGGAGGAAGTCCCCAGGCAGCCTGACTGCAGACAGTTCTCGCCACCCTGACTTATCTATTAACTATGGATCTCTCACAGAATGACATCCGAACAGTTAACGTCACACGCATCGGACGTGCTCAGAGCTTGTCCTCATCACGGGCCTCTGTGACAACCCTGGTGCTTCCTGACATACAGCGCCCGGGGTGCCGTGTTAGTCCTCATTGTGTTCTAGGACGCAGTGACAAGGAGGACAGGGGAGGACTGTCCCACCCCACCCTGGGCACTCTGCCCTCACGTCTCCCTTATAGAGTGTGACCAGAGGAGGAAATGATGGAGAACAGAAACAGTCCTGACAGTAATGCTAGTGAGGTACCTGGGAAAATGTACTCAGACATTTACTAAAAAGGTAGTGTCTCACCTGAATATTTCATTTTTGGTGGTTATTTCCGTTTCTTGACATTGTTTACAGCAAAGAGACGTGCACTAAAAAATTTGGAGGAAATTAGGAAAATTCACATTCATGTAATGATGTAATTACAGAGGTGATCTAGAACCCTCTCTGAGGCTTGTCCATGCGCTTAATCAGACTAAGGACTCATCTAGAGACACGGCCACATGTTCACAACGGGTCAGCGCCAAGAACACCTGAGCTTCTGTCCGGGACCCCAGCAGAACACAAGACCACTGTCCTTTCCACGGTCTGGTTTTCCAGCGGCAGGACTGGCACCCAGCCCCGCGCTTCAGGGGGACTGAGCAGTGTCACGCGCCCTCCTACTTACTTTGTTAATAATGTCTAGTTCACAGCGAAGCCGCTGGATAGCACTGCCGATCTCAAGCAGCTGAATCCTTAACACGTCGTCAATAGGAAGACAAGCTGCTACTCTGTAAGAGAAATCTGGAGACACGGTGGGTTTGCAGGTTTTAACTCAAGAGGCAGATGATGGGCTTTTGGAATCCTTCTCTACAGGGTCCCCAAGAACACATTTCACACAATGTGGCAGGGTGCGAGTGCACTGGCCATCAGGGAGGGACTCAGACTTAGCAAGCTCTAAAACGTAACCTGTCCTGAATTACAGAGTCTAACACGTGTTGGAAGTGACTCATTTGCTAGGAGACCAGAGACAGCTAAGCAGCAGCCACCCCAGACACAGGCGTGAGGTGAGAGCCAGCCGAGAACTGCAGCCTCAACTTACGAGAACGCTGCTCAAAGTTGGAGTGCTCACGGAACTTAAGAACTTGGTTGTACTTAACTAAATGCATTCATTTTAAAAGCTGCTGAAAGCAAAGGAAATGTATACGCTTTTCAAAACTAATAAAATACTAGTTTAAAAACAAAGTGTTGGTTTGGTTAAGACAGAAAACGTAAAATAATTGCGGCTACTGCCACACCCAGGCCACAGGAAGGAGCAGACTTCATACCTATTGGGTTTGAAGGAAGAGAATCGTCTTTTAGATTTTCGTCCCATTCACGTAGCTGTTTCTTGATTCTATCCATTAAAGTTTCCTTGTTTAAAATAAAAGCCACAATAAGTTTCACAGGCCTTCCAGCTTACTGTCATCTGTCAGCCCTGATAAGCCGACACAGTAGCAGCCGCAGTCTCACTGGAGCTGTCCGAGCTCCGTTCAATGTCTGTTTAGCCGGGAGTGAGGGCTCCCTGCTGCCCTGTGCAGTGTGTGTGCGGCGTGTGTGTGTGTGCAGCGTGCACGTCCAGTGTATGTGCGTGTGCACTGCAGGCTCGTCTGGGCTGTGCGCTTGCCTCCCTGGCCCCTGTTCGCCATGGAACAGAGCTCGCTGGCTGCACAGGTGCGCACACCCGTCTGCTGGGGCGTGTGCTGAGGCCTCCATGTTGCAGAGCACGTGGGGCGTGCCCCCAAGTGCTCCCCACGGGCACGGGGGGGGGGGGGGCGCGTGGGTGAGTGGGCACTGCGCCACGGGCGGCTGCTGCTGGGATGCCCGTATTACAGAGACTCGCGTCATCTGCCTCGAACCACGGAGGAAGGGGTAGAACCAGGCTGGGAACAGTCTGTGTCTAAGCCCCGGAGAGTCTGAGCTGTCCCGACAGCCTGTCCCACAGTGAGTTCTGCACGGTGGGGCATGCCTAGTGTTCAAACTGAGCAGAAACACTGGTGGATGTGCCAGTCAGTGTACTGCCTACGGGTCAGGAGGCGTAAAGTAAGACATTTAGAAAAACCCAAAATACTGATAAAGGATTCTTTAATTCTCAAGAGTAACTAGCACTTGACCCAACAAAATTTCAAATGCTTGGTAAGCCCTAAAATGTCTCTGTATCTACTCTTAGTTTTGAGGCCTAAGAAACTGGGAGCACTAACACTCTACACGTTAAAGGCAAAGTCTACCGGGAGCCTCTCTGACCCCTGACCATTCTCTGTAGACGGGATGAATGCGCGGTTTTGAGGGTAAAACACCGAGCAAAGAAGCCTGTGTTTGTCCTAATGGCCCTGGAGGCAAAGGCTGGAAGGTGCTTACTTACAGCATCATATAAGGAGTACAGCCAGCGAGGCCAGGAAGTCAGGTTTGCACAATGAAACTTCCTCTGAAAACAGAAAAAGAGTCAATAAGGTGACCTCACACTATCAAGATTCTCACGGTAGAAAGAGCTGCATCTGAAACTGATTTGGGCCAGGAAAAGACTTTCTAATTCCCCAAAGAAGAAACATTTCATAGGTAATCCCATAATAGATGGCTAAGTCTGACAGTCATGTTTTTATAACCTTCAGATACTTACTGCAACTAGAATCTTGAATGTCCACACTGAGGACGACCTAGTCTAACAGGCATAGAGGAACTGAACGTCACACTTGACTGACCTTTAGTAAGCACGTTCTAGTATCTGCACTTAAAACCTGGAAACAGAAGCAAACTCTAAGAACTGTGTCTGTCCCCAGTGTCCCGTGCAGGCAGCTGTGAGGAGACAGCCCCAGAGCAGCACTGGCCACGCACCTGAGACGCCCCGTCGGGTCCCCCTCAGATCTCAGGTCCGTATAAAGGTGGGAGTTAATCTGGACTCACCAGCATCACAGCATAAACCCCACTATCCTATCTGACAGAGTAGGGGCCCATCAGCCTGGGGCTTTCCAGGCTACCATGGAGACTTCCCACGTCTTTGAAAGGTAAACCTCACAAAGCCCAATTCTTCTACATTTAGAAACTAGACATCTTTTCCTATAGGCAGAAATCATAAATACTATTTTGTACTCAACTGCTGCGTCTCACAGATGAGCAGAAACAGGAGAAGGAATGACTTAGCCAGAGGCAAGTGCCTCAGAGCGCCTGGTCAGGGCCCTACTCCCTGAGGCCTGCGGGTCCTGCGGAACTGGAGCGGAGGCCGCTCACAGAGCGCCCAGGGGGCTCGCCCACGGGGCTGTGGGTCAGGGCACGTGCCCGACGTCTGACCAGACTACAGACCAGGGAGGCCCCACAGCCCGCGGCACCTGCTGGAGCCCACGGCATCTCAGAAGCCGGCATGGCCACAGAGAGGCCGCAGGCGTCTGGGAATGCACCCTCAGTGAGACCTGTGGGTGTTTCATCAGCACCGTCTTCGTTGCTTCGAGGACAGACGACTGGAGGCTCACCTTCTGGTACCTCTGCCACCACGTGTACGAGCGGCGGTCCTCCCAGGAGCTGGGCGAGGAAGGGACGACCTGGCGGCGGCTGAGGGCCCCGAGCTGCACGGCGGACATGGTGGGTGGCAGCACGCACTCGGGCAGGATGTGCACCTTTGCCTGCTGGATCCTGCAGCCACAGCAAGCGGGCGTCGTGAGACCAGCGGACTCAAACGGGGGCGAGTCTCAAATACTACGGGGTCAAAGTTTCTTAACATACTCGTCAAACGCTGACGCTGTGATATAAAACAATTTCAAAAATACTGCATCTCATAAACCCTAGCAAAGCTAGAACCAGAGATGACCGAAGGCATGGGTCCCACTTCCCTGGGGGATGGGATGGAAGGGGTTTCCGTGCCAGTTAGAAAGCATCACCACAGCAGGCCTACTACTGCCTGGCTTGACACTTGCAAATGAACTTCTCAGCCCCCGGCCGCCCAAGCCTGGCTCTACACCTGCCCCACCATCACCGACCCGACCGACCCGACCCGACGGGAGGAGTGAAAACAAGACCGAGAATTACTTGTATCCTTAGCTTCTGCCGGCATTCCCCTCACTCTCCTGTCTAACTGGAACATGCAAACAATCAGGATACATACTATCTTTTATTTGTTAGTGGTGACAGTAACGTCATCATTTCCAGCAAGCGACTGGAAACCACCTGACTATCCCACTTGCCGACAGGAGGGCTGTGGCTGCCAGCAGTTTTCTTAGGGGGCACGCGCCCCTGGGGACAACAGGACAGGACCCGCCTGGGACAGTGTGGCCACCCCGCAGTCACGCCGTGCGCCAGCAACCCTAGAGCAGTCTTCCGTAACCACTGTCCTGACCAACAAACAGTTCTGAGTGAAACTGGGATACTTCTGCTTGTTAACATAAAATAGCTAAGTCTGTCTGAAAATATCTGGGTTTCACTGAATGAAAACAGACCCACTCTGCTACCTTCCTTTTCTTCCCGAAAGCTCACACTGATGTCTGTGTGACTCTGGAAAATGTTAAAAGAAATGACTGGTCAAACTATGTTCACAGGTCCTTATACTGCTGGAGTGCCATTAGAAAGAAACAAACCCAGCCCTCTCCACCGGGCTGGTGAGCACAGACAACTGGTGATCCCAGTTCTAAAACAAAAGCACGGGCCTCTATACAGACATTCTTCAAGATCGGATTCTTCTCTAAGGTCCTCAATAACTACAGCAGGAATGATGTTTCACCCAACACTAGTTGTGCAGTTGCATCAACAGTGACGCATGCTTTTATCTTGTGGTCACACTGTTAATGTTACAGAGGCCAGCTTCCCGGTCACCTGAGGCTGGCCCGGCAGGTGTCTGAATCACCCCAGGGTAAGTGCCGCTCCCTCACGGCGCTGCCCCGAGCCGAGTTCTGTTTGGAACACAGGCTGGTTCTCTTTCCAGCCTGCTTCCAGCAGCTATCTGAGATTACAGTCACATTACTTTATGTAAATGTTTTTTAAAATGAGTACAAAATGAAATTATTCCAACAACTATTAGGCTGAACCACAAAGAACGCTTCCCAACTTGGTTCCGACAGTCTGACCGGGGAAGAACCGGGAAGGACGGCTCTGGCTCACTGCCCTGGGAACCCCTGGACGCCCTTAAAGAGAAGCTGCAGCACGGGCAGGGGCCCGCCCATCGCCCCTGGGCCTGTAGACCCAGCCCGCTGTCTCCCTCCCCTGACGGGGACGGAGGGACATCAGCACACGTGGCAACAAATGAACACGACTTAACTTTCTGAGGGACAACTACCAGTCTCAGTTACGACGGTTATTAGCCTCTCTGGTCCAAAAGGGCGTCACCGCCCCTTCCTCTGTGCGCGGCGAGCAGCCCTCAGGACCGGGTGGACAGTTCACACAGGGCACAGGAACGAAGCCTGTTCCCTAGACTGGGGAGAGGTGGCGCGGGCCTCACAGACGGTCACTCGTGTGGGCGAGGGGCTGCCGCTCCAGGCTGCCTGCTGGAGGAACGGAAGCAGGGCCACCGTGCTCTGGAGACGCTGCAGTTTCCAAGTCAGGGACCTGGAGCCAGCCAGCTGAGACAGGCCCTCTCCGGACTGGCTTCCATGTCAGGAGAGGCCGCGGTGGCACCAGTCATCTCCGTGACCCCCATCCCACCGGGGACTGTGCCATCATTTCCATGACCCCCGTCCTGCCGGGGGCAGCGTCGACCCTGTGACTCCCATCCCGCCAGGGGCAGTGTCGCCCCGTGATCCCCGTCCTGCCAGGGGCAGCATCACCCCTGGGAGCCCCATCCTGCCGGGGGCAGCGGACCCGACAACCTCCCACCACGGAAGAACGAGCCCCTGCCAAGCCCTGTCCAGCTGGTCAGTCTTAGGCTCAGGCTCACTACGGTCAGCTGCAGAGACGCTGGCCTGTTCTGAGCTAATGGGCTGCTGCCATCTTGTGTTCACAGGGTGTTTCCACAATCACAAGTCACTGATACACGACAGCCACAGAAACACTCTTCCCCAAGTCCATTCCCATCATGGTTTCCGGAGCTAAGTAACCACTAATAGTTAAGTAGTTGATAAGTGTGAGGCCGGAAAGGCCTGGCCCGAGAACGGAGCTGCCAGTGACAGCCCGGTAGCACAGCGACCTCACTCTCAGCGCAGGGCCTCAGGAAGACACGCTGTCCCCACGGGCACCATGTGGGTCCTGAAAGCAGGATGACGCGGTCACTGCCGCTGTCCTGGCACAGCTCACCTACTGGGGACAGACGTCCAGGGACTGTGCGTCTTCAGTGCTGGGAGTGTCCACACGGAACGTCCCAACCCACCTGTCTCCGTGACGGACAGCTGAGTGACCGAGGCGTACATCCCTGCCCCGCAGTGTATTCATCCTAAACCTTTAAAACCCCTCAGCTTCCACGTGCTGAGAAAACACTGCTGGTACGACACGGAGGTCGGGTAAGACCCCCGCCTCAGCTGCAGGTAGGGCCCAGGGCACCAGGACCGGACAGAACCAAGAACCCGCCTTCCTTCAGAAGTGGGTCTCGGGCCAGAGCCGAGGCCACGTCCCGGAGGGAATGGTAGTGACCGGGGACGAGTGCTTCTTTCTTCTTTAAGAGGATAAATTAGGATGAACTGGGTCTTTAATGAGCCCAGCATTCCTCACACTTATGAAAACCTCGAGCAGGAGAGCCAGGCGGCACTGAACCGGCAACAGGGACGGCATGCGGGGTCCCTGCACTTCCCAAGGCACCCAGCACTCACCGGTCACCTATGCAGGTGACACACTTATGGGCGACACGAACTTGCACTAGACGCACGTGCCTCCCACAGCTCGGCCACCGCAGCAGGAGCTGGCGTGGCTCTCAGACGACACAGGAACACTGCAAACACCACAGTGTCCCCGCAAGCCCAGAGCCCCCCACCCTATCTCACTCTAGAGCGAAGTCTTCCCACCCTGAAGCCATGCCCCACAGGACACTGCCCTCCGGGTGTGCACCACTGCTCTTAAGAATGCAGGGACGTAAGGGTCACCTGGAAATCTGGGAGGAGGAGGGGGGGACTGTCCCCAGGTTAATCACCCTATGGGGATGAGGATGAGGCTGAACTCTGGCTTCTTTAGTTTTAAAAACATCCCAAGTTAACTGACGTACAGAGAAAACCCGGAAGGCACTAGGCTGAGCCTTCAAAGGGAAAGAGAACAACTAGTTAGGAGTTACAGAGAGAGCCCAATAGGATGAAAAAGCGTAGGACACCCACGTCACTGAGACGCCGCCCGGCTGTAAGAGACGCAGGATCCTCACCCGTCTGACTGGGTTCTCAGCTCCAGGACCTTGAACCTCTGTCTTCCCACGGCTTTCACTTTCACGATCTCGATCCCGAAGTCCTGCTCCTCTCGGTAGGCATAGATCTCCGCGGTGATCCCGAACTGTGCCTCCCGCTCCTGCACGTTACTTCCGGGCAGAGGGCAAGAGGAAGCAGCTGTGGGCATTTCAGCTTTAAACATGCGAAGCTGACAAAAGCAGTCCGCGCGGGAAAACGTGCCTGGTAATCGACCCTGCCTGCAAAGCTGCTGTACTTGTCCCTTAACGCCCTACGGGAGAACTGAGATTTAGGAAGGAGGCCTGAGAGCCCGGTGGGAGCGCCTGCAGGGACAGCACAGAGCTCTGGTCACTGACAGCGACCGGGCCCCCGGGCAGACTTCTGTTCACGCAGGACCAGTGGGACTTCCTGGTCATTTCCTGCTCCTGCCACCGACTTCCTGTGGTTGCCAGGAGAGACCCGCAATTCAGCTTCAGCTTGCCACGGTCCCTAACGGACACGCAGGAATCTTAACAGAAAACAGCCCTTCTTTTGTAAAAGTCATCCTTTACCTTGAAATGCAAAGCCGTCTTCCTCTAAATGTAGAGTGGTCTTAACTCTAAGTTTCTAGAAATGCTTTCTGTTAAACATTAACGATCTTAAGTTCAAATACCAGAAAGCTCCCTCGTGCGTGAAGGAAAGCGTCTGGTTAGGTGTAACGACGGTCCCCGCCCAGCCACCCCCTCGCCGGTGCACTGCCCGGCCGCGAGCCCCGCGGAGGCGCGAGGGCTCACCTGTACGCGAGGACCGCGAAGGTCCTGTCCTTCTGGATGAGGGTGCGCACCATGCTGACCTCCTGCGGGCGGGACAGCTGCAAGGGCAGCGTCTGCCCGGGGACCAGCACCAGGGCCACGTGCGGCAGGACGGGGATCACCGGGCAGCTGTCGTCGTCATGCAGGGTCCGGCCGTGGAACTCCTCCATGTCGGCGCCCAGGTACTGCGGCAGACACGCGCCGTGAGGAGCCGCACAGCGCCAGCGCCAAGGTGCACACGCCCACCAGAGCCGTAGTGACCTCGCCTGTCGGCACCCCACGTCCCACCCTCATCCTGAGGCTGAGAAGCAGAACTGCTAACACTGTGTAAGGGTCTCCCGTACACACTCGGCCATGCTTTAGTTCCAGATGTTTCCTGTGACTAAGACAAACATTTCTGTGTCCCACGACCCCACATGGCAAGTGCAGGACGTGAGTCAGCTGCACAGAGCCAGCCCCCAGCATGGCGGAGGCCCGACACCAGCGCCAGGACCCCACGACCAGCACACACAGGGGAGGGCAGCGATTCCTGGGAGAACCCCATGAGGACAACGTGTGATGGTGCTGGGAGTCCTGGGGACCTGCCTCTGCTGGCACACGGCCGCGTCCTCACCCGCTATCAGGGCGAGGGGACACCAGCCTTAGGAACAGGAATGGCCACCTCCACCTACGGCTGCACGGGAGTGTCCCTGAGCCCTGTTACCACGTGACGTACCGTGTGTGATGTTGGCAGACTGGTGTCGAAATTTATGACGTTTGGTTTTTTGGCGTCTTTGCAATCCTGGTCTTCAACCTCCATGTCATCTTCTTCCTCACTCTCTGCTGCAGGAGAACATCGCAGAACAGGCCACAGTGTGACAATGTCAGAGCTGAGCTCCCTTTCGAAGACACACTTGGCGAGGGCTCTGAGCCCTGGCGGCCAGGCTGCCAACACTACCCCCCCCCCGACAATCCCGATCGCACAGAAACAAGGCCGCCGGGGGCCCGGGCTCTGCTGGGTGCCGCCACGACATTTTCTCGATCAAGTCTTCGTGTCAGAGTAAAGACATACAGAGAAGAACATCCCTGCACTCCTCACGCCACTGGCCTCCGGTTCACACCGGTCACGCTGAAGAGTGAGCGCCAGCTCACCTCCACCCTTTACCCGGGTTCCCTCAGTTTGCACCGAACATCCGCTCTGCTTTCAGCCCCCCTTCCCACCCTACCCCCGAGAGACCTCGTCGGTCATTTATCTCTGGGGCCTCGCTGGGCGCACGCTTCCCTGTTTTGAGGAGTACCGGTCAGGCATTTGGTTTGATGTAGTCTCATGATGAGACTAGGGTCACCTGGCCCAGGGAAAAAGACCGTGGAGGCAAAAGGCTCCTGAAACAACTGACCATCGGTGCTGATGCCGACCCAGACCACCCCACCGAGGTCGTGTTTGAGGGACTTCTCCACTGTCATCTCACCGATGGAAGGACCTCACGAGGCTCACCCCCACTGCAGGGGTAAGGGACCCCCTCCTTAAAGGGGCACCTACACACACTGTTGAAGTTCTTTTGGGGGAGAGATTCGTCTCCTCGCCCTGGAGCAAAGTCTGACACCTGAGACAACCCATTTCATCTGATTAAACCTGAGTTTCCTCATCTGCAAAGTGAAGCATAAAGAAGACAAGCTCTAGGGTTCTTTCAAACGTTAGAGGCTCCTACATGAAACAGGAAGCATGGAAAAGACCCATTATTATGGCCAAGAAAAGACATCACCTGACAGGAGGATTGTCACAGCAGTGACATCACTTCCCAAAATCACTGTCACAATACTGTTGGAAAATGAAATGGCTGCACTCATTTTCATAGCAGTTTTGCTTGTAATTTAAAAAGTTCCCATGAAACCAATTTTAAAAGATATGTCTCAGCCAGGTTTCCCATAATCTTTAAATTATAAAACCTAAGCTCAATGGCTTTAAAACCTGACATTACTAACAACGGGTATGAAAATGAAAACTTGGGGGTCTGTCCTTTTCCCACCAGTTAGGGTTCAAGTCCTTACCCTGCACCAGGGGGCTCAACCGGGGGAACTGCCGCGTGGGGCACGTGGGGAACGTCGGGGATGTTTCTGGTTGCCCCGACCAGGACAGTCCTGCCTGCACCAGAGAGGCTGCCGAACATGCCACAGGGCAGTCCCCACAACCAAGATTTCTCTGGCCCGAATGTCAGAAGTGCTGAGGCTGAGAACCCTGGCCTAGGATGACCACAAAGATTTAGTGACACTCCCTTTTGACCTGATATTTCCTGTGTTTCTAAACACCCTAAGTAATCTTCTAGACAGATAAAATGTCATCCCTCAAGAGTCATTTTCTTTGTGTAGATCATTATTTAAATCAAAAGACCTCCAGCTATGTCCCTGACAAGAAAATACAAACGCCCTTCTGTGTGGCAACTTCCTTGGGCTGCCTATTAATTCTTTTGAATTCTAGATATGAGGCTTTGTAAGAGACCATAGTCATTTTCTCATATATTCACAGGGACAATAACCTAAAACTTCATATAAGTACAAATGTTTCCTAAGAACATTAATGTTTCTGCGAAATTAAAAATATATATAAACGGGCCCTGGCTGGAGAACTCAGTTGGAGCATTGTCCCAATAAGCAAAAGGCTTCAGGTTCAACTCCCAGTTAGGGTTCGTTCAGGAGCAGCTTGCTGTTTCTGTCCATCTCTCTTGGCTTTCCTCTCTCTCTAAAACAGTGGTTCTTAACCTTTTTAGAGGTACCGAACCCACCAGTTTCATATGCGCATTCACCGAATCCTTCTTTAGTGATAAATAAAATATGATTTTTTTCCCCAAATTCAAGACATAGGTATATGTTTTTTTGCTGGTGCACAAAATGAGCCGTGCATGAACATCCCCTTGCTCAAAGAACAAAACCAACAAAGTGCATGAACTCACAACAGATTACGGTATTCTGGCCTCCACAGCAGAGGCTTCTCCAAACCCCTGCGACGGACTCATCGAACCCCTAGGGTCCCATAGAACCCAGGTAAAGATCCAGTGCTCTAAAATCAATGGGTAAATTTTAAATAACATATAAACGGATGATACAAACATCCTGAATTAAATTCCGCACGTTTACAATTCCATGGGAACCACATGCTCTAGGAGAGAGAGTTGAGCAGATCAGATGTTAGCTCAAAGACTATGATCCGTAATTTTAAAAGTTGGATTTTTAACTGTTCTGACACGGAGCAGCCTTTCTCATCAACAGAGCTGACACCCACTCCCCACTCAGCTGTCGTCTATCAGTGTCACCCTGACCAAGGCAGATTCTTTGCATCTTAAATGTTCGGCCACTTCCTCAGCACTCGACGAAGGGGTTACTCTTCAAAACTCACGCAGCACGGACTCATGGGGCACCTCACGGTTCCCTTCTAAATAATCCCTCTGTGATTCACAAAAGCACGACCACTGGATCGACAGCCTGTCTGGCCGAACTCCCTCCTGACTTTCTGGATCAACAGCTGCGACCCGGCCAAGTGCAATCTGAGGGCAGGTCACGCAGGGGCACCGGGAGACCGGTCCCCTCGGAAAGCCCGGGTGTGGCAGGTGCACACGGGGGCACGGGGCCGATGAGGTTCTGCAGGGACGGCGGACACACTCAGCTCTGTGCCAGCTCGGGTGCGGACTCCGCAACGCCCTCCGACCCGGGCTTATCCGTGCACGGAGGCTCCTGCTCCTCGGGGTGCGCGCTCTCGGCCCGGCCCATCCCGTGCACGGACATCCCCCGAGGACAGCGTCCCTGAGCAGAGGCCTGAAGCCCCCGCCCAGCCCCAGGCGGGAGACGCGCGCTCCCGGGCCGGCCGCAGGGCCCCGTGCGCACAGCGCGGCCCCGAGCTCATGCGTCCGGCGCCCCGGCGTCCCCTCCAGGAGCCGCGCCCCGGCCCAGGCCGCCGCCGCCACCCAGCCGCCGGAGCGCACGTCGCGCACCGTACGGCCTCCCGTGCCGTCCCCGTGCTGAGCCCCCGGGTCGCGGGGAGGCCGGCGGCGCGCTAGGGCCCCGGGCTGTCACCCGCGGGAGGCCCCGGTCGCGCCCCACGGCCCGGGCCAGGCCCGGCCTCCCCGCCCGCAGCCCACGGCCCCAGACGCGCGCCCGGCACCCCGCTCCGGCCCGGCCGTTACCAGGCAGCAGCGGCAGGTGGTTCCCCATGTCGTGCGCAGCGTCCTGCGGGTCCCCCTGGCCCGCCATGTCTGTTTACCCGAACAGCACGCTGGGACGGGGCGGTGCCGCCGTCTACGCCGCCGCGCACGCGCCGCAGCGCCCCTGGAGGACCTTACGCCGTCTCCGCCGCCGCGCATGCGCCGCAGCGCCCCTGGAGGCCTTCACGCCGTCTCCGCCGCCGCGCGTGCGCCGCAGCGCCCCTGGAGGCCTTCATGCCGTCTCCGCCGCTGCGCATGCGCCGCAGCTCCCCTGGAGGCCCTCACGTCGTGTCCGCCGCCGCGCATGCGCCGCAGGGCCCTTTGGACATGCTCTCCACCCCGCCCTCCGCTGTCGCCGCCGCGCACGCGCCGCAGCGCCCCCTGTAGGCCCCGGCGGGCAGGGCAGGGCAGGGCACGGGGGAGGAGGCGTGGCCGCGAGATCCAGGCACCGGCACCTTCGTGGCCGCCGCGCGGACAGAGTCCTCGCCTGGGAAACTGAGGCTCAGATTCTGGTCTGCACACCGCACTCTCAGAGGAGGAGGCCGGGCGCCAACACGAACGTGCTTGGGCGGCGAGCGCTCCGGCTCCTAACACACGAGGCCCGTGGTGAAGGCTGGGCAAGACGCATCGCGACCCCAGGGTGGCTTCCAACTTCCACTTCCCCGGCCGGCCGAGGAGTAAAACGGAAACAGTCACAGGAAATGAGACAGCCACCCGCGGTGGGGGCAGGGAGCCCGCGCTCTGGGGAGGACAGGGAACTGCAGGCGCTGGAGCCCTCGTTGGAAAGTTAACAACCACGAACTCCTGAACCCTCTCGCTGCCGCTCTCGACTTCTGTCCCCGAGTCACCTTGCTCAGGCACCTCCGCTTACCCGTCAGTAAAATGAGACGGGACCGAACCGTCTAGCTTATCGTGTCCACAGCGCTCGCGATGGCATCGCCGTGTACAGACAGGTTCACACGGATGGCTCGTTGCATGTTGTTGGGATGGGTTAGCGGCGTTAAGGTGATCCTGCTGGTCAGTTTAAGGATGTCTGTGCCAGAACGACAGAAGGAAAATGCTAGAAGGCTGGAAAGATGAGGGGATGGCTGGTGTGTGTGTGTGTGCATGTGTGTGTCTGTGCGCACACGCGCGTACATGTGAAGGGGGGGCAGGGAGAACATACATGCATGCCCGCTGCTGCAGCCTCACCGTCCACCGTCCACGGTGGCTCTGAGTTGCAGATAGCTGTGCTCACCGCGCTCAGCAAGGACGAAGCTCCACTCTGCTGGTGGTTCTCCCCACTGGTGGCACCTCCACTGGGGTGTCCCCCCCCCCGAAGCTGGCCAGGACCCCTCCGTGGGCCTGGAGGGGCGGCATACATGGCGGGATAAGCACCAGGTCTTTCCGAAGCGAGAAGAAGGAAGGCAGACAGACTCCCACATGTGCCCAACCAGGATCCACCCCGGCACGCCCACCAGGGAGCGATGCTCCGTTGCAACCGGAGCCATTCTAGCACCTGAGGCAGAGGCCATGGAGCCATCCTCAGCAGGCCAACTTTGCTCCAATGGAGCCTTGGCTGCAGGAGAAAAGAGAGAGGGTGAAAGGTGGAGAAGCAGATGGGCGCTTCTCCTGTGTGCCCTGGCCAGGAATCGAACCCGTGACTTCCACACGCCAGGCTGACGCTCTACCGCTGAGCCAACCGGCCAGGGCCTTCACCGTTATTTTTAATGCGGTAACCTTATCCTGAAACAAGGTATTGTACCGAGTTCCTCGCGTTTCTTCTTGGGTGAAATGTGCCCACGGGTGACAAGCCCTGCAAGCCAGAGGGACGGGACATGTGGAAGTGCAGAGGTCACTGCCTTGCAGCTTGGGAACTGACTCTCACAGCATATGAGTCAGTCAGGTGTTAGAGAAAAGTACAGGTGAAAACACTACTGCTCTTCTGACACCTGGCTTCTACCCTGTGTCAGCAGCAAGGGGACACCCACCACCTGGGGAGCCAGTTCAGGCTCCCCTCTGTCTTCTGAGTTATCTTTTATTAGTATTTATTTAAAGGCTGAGAGAACGCTCCTGCCTCGGTGTGAGCAGCCGATTCTGTCCTGTCTGATTGTCACCAAAGCCCCCATGATGGTTCTTGGCTTCTACTTGTCCTTGTAGACCCTTCTCCGCAAAGCAGTTGGGCCGACCCTGCTGAAGCAGAAGGCAGATCGCAGGACACCCCCCTCAGAACCCCTCCCTCACGCCCTGTGTGACGTAAGACAGGTCTTTGCTGTGGCCCATCAGGCTGCACGCCCCACACTGCCAGTGGGGGCCACACCCACCTCAGGGCCTTTGCTCCCGCACCAGAGGCTGGACCTGATACCCCTCTCCCCCAGGTCTGGGATCAGATGCGCTGTCCTTGGGGAGTCCTGCCCGGACACCCAAAGTCAAATCACAGCTCCGCCCCGTCCAACCTGTCCTCCTTCCCTACTTTATTTTCCTTCCAGGGACTTACCACCTTCTAAAATGCTACAGGCTCTTACTTTCAAAAATTGTTTTCTCCTCCCCTCCCCCTCAGTGATCTCTGCCTCTTCTGTGTGTGAATGTGTCCCAAGGGCCGAACACAGTGCTTGTCACCAATTAACTGCTCTGAAGTGTTTATTGGATGGATGGATGGATGGGTGGGTAGGTAGATGGATGGATGGATGGATGGATGGTGGATGGATAGGTGGGTAGATGGATGGATGGATGGATGGTGGATGGATGGATAGGTGGGTAGATGGATGGGTGGATAGGTGGGTAGATGGATGGATGGATGGACAGGTGGGTAGATGGATGGATGATGGATGGATGGATAGGTGGGTAGATGGATGGATGGGTAGGTGGATGAGTGGTGGATGGATGGATGGTGGATGGATAGGTGGGTGGATGGATGGATGGTGAATGGATGGATGGGTAGGTGAATGAATGGATGGATGATGGATGGATGGATAGGTGGGTAGATGGATGGGTGGATAGGTGGGTAGATGGATGGATGGATGGACAGGTGGGTAGATGGATGGATGGATGGATAGGTGGGTAGATGGATGGATGGATAGGTGGGTAGATGGATGGATGGATGGAGGATGGATGAGTGGGTGGGTGGGTGGAGGGGACACTGTGTTTAACCTTCATGCTATTCACGGGGTCCCTGTCCCAGCACCACCGGGATCCACCTCCACCTTGCTCTTCCTCCTTCAGATCTGCAGTCCTGTGGGACACTCTCCAACCTCCCCAAGATGGACGACGGAACCGAATCAACAGGGCTGGTGCAAGAGAAAGGGACGTTGGCTTAGAGCCGTGTTTCCCAGGGTGAGGCCTTGAAGCCCACTGTAGGTGACAGGGGCCTCCCTGGGTGGACGGTCAAGGTATCCCGGGACACAAGTTTTTGCTTGGAGACAGCAAACAAAGATCCTTAGATTTTCATTCTGATGCCCGATGCCCAAACATACAGGTAACTAAGACTCGGTTTTAATAAACTACAGTGAGAGCGTTATTAGAGCTTGAGAAAGATTCCTGTGGAGAACGTGCCAGCACAGAGACGGCCCCGCGGCTTTCCGGAAGGTGCCGTGTTCTGAGCACAGCGTCAGCAGTCTGGAGCTGGTCTTGTTTTCGCACTGACACTCACTGTCGCATGAGCTGACACAGTTGAGGGTTTCTTTCTCTTCTTAAACTTGTTTCCGCTGCTCACCGTATAGGTGCCAGGTGCATTTCCGGAGGCCTTCCTGGGCTGCACTCAGTCCAGCGTTCGGCGGTCCTGGAGTTCTGCTGCCCTAGGAAGCTGGGGTGCAGAAGGTGGGTGCACGGGGGCTTGGCTTTGCTGAAGTGGCTCTGAGAGCCACCGAGGGACAGCCCAGCCTGATGCCCCCTGTGATGTCATCACACGGCCAGTCTCCAGCCAACAGGGACATCTCTGTGCTGGCTGAAGACGGCTGGAGCAGCCACCACCAAGTTCCAATCATGCAAAGTGACCACATGGGTTCAAGTTTACACCAGGCCTGTCCCTGGAACAGCAGGTGTCCTGGGAGGGGTCAGCCCCCGCCAGCAGGTCTGTGTTCCAGGCTGGGGCTTGGAGGGATGGCAAGGTGAAGTCGCCACTGCTCTGAGACGCTCCAGCAGGACTCTCGCTGACAATAGTGTGGCCCAGTGCCCTGGCCAGTGACCCAGTCGGTGAATTACAGATAGCAAGGTCCCTCCTCCGGCAAGCAGATTTCCTCCCTCAGGCAGCTCTCATGGCCTTTCCCGCCAGACCTCTCTGCTCCTCTCACCACCGAGCCTCCTCATTCTGAGATTTTCTTTTTCCGCCCCCATTACCCAGCTCCAGGGCGTGTCTGCTGCGGTAGGGACCACCCTAGCTCGGCTCTGCGTGCTCAGTGGTGAGGGGACGGGGAGTCCTCCGCACAGATTCCCGTTTTCTCGTCTTCATGAGGCACTGACTCTTCAAGATTGCCGGCTTCCCCTGACTGGGCTGCAGCTTCCTTCGGGGGTATTGTCTCTGCCTTTGGTTTCCTGGGGTCCCCTGCAAATCTAAAAGCAAAACACAACTGTTCTCACCCTTTGTGGCGGTACGGGATACGGCCCAGGAGGAGCGCAGTCTCTTTCACTGCGGGTTTGTCTGGGCTTTGAATCTCCCAGACAGAGGGCGCTGTCCGCCCGGAGGAAGTGCCCAGTGTCCGTGGAGGGAATTCCAGGGGATCTCGGCCCGAGTGTCTCTCGTGAGCGTTCTCACAGCTCTGATACAGTACGCGGCACGGGGAGGATGCCGGACGCATCGACCGAGCACGTACGAAGGAGTTCTGAAACCGTGATCCCAGTTTCACCTGCAGGAAGCCTCCCTGAAAAATTAACTTCAGATCCATTTGAATTCTTCCGTGATTTGTCACCAATTGTCCTGGGTGAGGTGCATGGCCATTGAAATCTATCTTCGGCTTTTATTTTATTTCCTGTCGGAGTTTTCAGACACGCGAGCTGTTCTCTGATCTGTTTTCTAGAAGGTGGGAGCAGCTATGGTAGAGTGAGCGTGGTGGAGGACAAGTAGCAGATCTCGGCAGGGGCAGACCCTTTGACCCGAACTTGACCTTAGGCTACCCACTGGGTGATGTCCTTAACCACAGCTCACAGCCCAACCTCTCCGCACCGGTCCCTGTGGCCCCTCTGGCCGGACTCTCACCGCAGAAAGAAACGCATTTATTTCGTTTTGATAAAACTACACTGACGGGAATCTCTGTTCTACCCAGAAGACGAGTTTCGGATGAAAGCGGAAATTTGTCAAAAAGGGCTTGTAATGAAATGTCAGGACGGTTTGCCATTTTATAAAAAAACGTCATCGTTAATCCCCAGTGTCACCAGTACTCTGTTGCCCGAGGGAGGTGCTATTTAAATCAAGGTGGCACAGAATCGGGGCGCACGTGCGACGCCGGATGCACCGGCTATTGGAGAGTCAGTCCGGCGAGTCTCTGGGTCTGGGAAGCTTGACCCTTCTCTCCTCCGCTCTCGCTCACTCTCTCCTTCAGTCCCCAGGTCCGTCGCTCCCATCCTCCGTCTGTGGTCCCCACGCTCCAGCTCCGTCCTAGCCCGCAGACCCCGGGTCCCTCCGGGGCACTTGGAAGGCCCGGAATTGGTCATAAAAATCAATACGACGAGATGGGAAGGGGCTGACGTAGCGAGGGACGAGGGGACTTCCGCACGGTCGTCACAGAGCCGGACGAGCCTGCCGCGGGCGCGGGCGAGTCCGGCAGAGGGCTTTGTTTTGTGTCCAGTCCGGTTCAGCCGCCCCTTTGTTTCATAGCAAGTAATGTCCAGCGGCTCCTAGGTAATGTGGGTGGCATCCGAACTCCTGTTTTATCTCACGACGGGAGGTGAGGGGACATCCGTCACAGCGCGGGCAGCTTTTAAAACGGGATGTTCATCGTTCCGTGAGATTTTAGCCCCGAGCGCGTGGGCTCGCAGTGCCCACAAGATGGCGCGGGTGGGGTTTACAGGCAGCGTGGGGCGTCGGGAAGGGGCCGGGCAGACACAGCCGCGCAGGCGCACGCGCACGCGCACACACATGCATGCGCACGCGCACGCGCACGCTTCTTCGCTTGATAAGGAAACGAAAGCTGATGAGAAAAGAGGGGGGCTACAAAAAAGTAAAAATGCTCGACGAAGTCTCTGAAGATAGGAAACTCTCTCCCAGCCTCCTCTGTGAAAACGGCAGTTGCTCGGGCTGACTGCGCGTAACCTCGCGCACGATGTGAACTCTTCCTTCCCTCAAAGATGTTTCCCGCGGGGATGAAGTCCCTCGCTCTCACCGAGACGAAGAGAAAAGGAAATAGGGACGCTTGGCACGGAGAGAGCCCTCCCGGCCACGTGCACAGCCCGCGTTTTCTTCTGTTCTGTTTCTCTGCGCACACCTCTGTGTATTTCCCTGTCCGTCCCGGGGACACACCTCGCACTTCTCTTCTGCTCTGCTCCTGGTTCGGCCCCCGGCGTTTCCATCTTCCCGGTGAAGGGAAGAGGAATCCCTGCCCTTTATTCCCCGCCCGCTTCTCTCTGTCAGACCCCAGGGCGAAACCTTTTTCTCGTTGATCTCCATGTCTGTCAATACATTTCAACAGTGCCCTGGGCTGAACTTCACGCTGTCCCCTTCCATACGGTTCTCCCCCCCTCCCTCCCCGTACGGGCAGCCCCTGCTCCCTTCCCCAAACCTTCTGCCTTCCCTTCCCGAAACTGCCCTGATAACCCTCCTCTGCGCCCTCATCTGAGGTCCTGCGGTCCTCACTTCACCCCCAACCGGGTCTCACTTCCACGGCACTACTGACCCGTCTCAGGCCCACCCTCGCGTGGATACACCTCCGACACATTTCGAGGGTGCCACCGAGCCCTGAGCGACGACCCCGATGTTCACATTGTGCCGACGCTTGTCCCAGTGCGGGAATTTCATAAAAGGGACAGGCCGGACTCAGCTTGTGTCAGTCAAGCTTTTGTTTGTTTGTTTCTTTGTTTGTTTTTGGGTAAGAATGGCCCAGACTTTGGGTTGGGCTCTGTGGGTGGCGTCTTCCTGACTCCCATACACTCGGGAAGCTGGGCCGCTGGGCCGGACCTGTACCGTGAACCACGCGACCTTGGGCAGACCGCCTGGGGCCCTGGTGTCCCCTGAGAAATGAGGCCCGTGCAAACATGCTGGCAGGAGATCTCTTCCCCTCTAGCATTCTGCAGGTCTATCAGTGGCCTCACCCCATGCCCACACTCCTCCACAGGGGAGGCTGTTGATGCATCACTGACGTGTGCACCGGAGCTCCAGGGTGGACGTGGGGGGTAGGTGTGAGGCTGGGGTACAGGGGGGCGGGGCAGAGCCTCCAGGGAGGACCACACCTTGACTAGGTTGGGAACACCTCAGGACACTCTCTTTCCCATCAAGGTGTCGGCATTTCCCTCCAGCCTTCCGATGTTCAGAGCTGCACTGCAGCCTCGGGCCAGTGGCAACAGAAGCCGCTGTGCTTGGACCCCTCAACCCCCTGTCTCTTTTCCTCCTGTGACATCCTTCACAATCCTCCAGGAGAGGCAAGTATCTCCCCACAGTGCCATCAGCCCTTCCAGCAAATCAGCAAATGCCAGGGTGCAGTTCTGCAGGACCCCCTATCCATAGTTGGGGGGTCAGAACGTCAGGTGACAAGGCGGGGCATGGGCGATGGGCAGCTGAAGTGGGGACAGTCCTTTCCCCGGCGGCGGCGGCCCCAGTTCCAGGGTCAGAACGGAATGGCTGGTGGCCTCCCTGGGGTGTGGGGGACGGTGGGAGGAAGCCCCAGGGGGCCGGCCCTGGGAGTGCTCTGCGTGAGGAGTGGACAGGAAGCACGGAGGTTTCTGCCCACCCCCCGTCTCTCCGGTCTGCCTGACTGCACGTGTCAGGTGAGGGAAGTGTTGCCCCTTCTGTTCTGTAGAAGTGGGGTACAGCCCAGGCCTGGTGGAGAACGGAGGGCACCGCCCCTCCAACTACACCTAAACCACAGAGCACATTTCTCCCTGGAGACCTGCGGTGTCCTGCTCAGTGTTTGAGTGTGAGCCCTCCCCGGCGCCAGTCAGCAAGGTCTGATCCCAGAATTTCTGGAACCAGAGGCACCGAGTGCATGTTTCCTAACCGCTCACCATCGATGCTGCACTTACAAGGAAGTGCATTTATCTGCATTGTGCGTCTCTGAAATCATTCCTGTTTTAGGGAGCCATGGGTAGAAAACTCCCAGACACTTTGTACGTCGTGAAACATAAAGAATTATCCACAAGGGCCTTGGCTGGTTGACTCAGCAGTAGAGCATCAGCCTGGCATGTGGAAGTCCCGGGTTCAATTCCTGACCAGGGTACACAGGAGAAGGGCCCGTCTGCTTCTCCACCCTTCCCCCTCTCCTTTCTCTCTGTCTCTCTCTTCCCCTCCCACAGCCAAGGCTCCATTGGAGCAAAGTTGGCCCAGATGCTGAGGATGCTCCATGGCCTCCACCTCAGGTGCTAGAATGGCTCTGGTTGCAATGGAGCAATGCCCCAGATGGGCAGAGCATCGCCCAGAGCATGCCCTAGTGGGCATGCCAGGCGGATCCCAGTTGGGCATATGCGGGAGTCTGTCTCTCTGCCTCCCCGCTTCTCACTTCAGAAAAATACAAAAAAGAAAGAAAAAGAATTATCCACAAGGAACAGATGAAAGGCACTCCTCCCTCTCCCAAGACTCAGGCCCCATGTGACGTGTCCCTTGGTGAGCACGTCCCTCAGCCTGCTCACAAGTGAGATCTGTCCACACCAAGCGAGATGGGTGCCGCGGAGCTGCAGGAACCCCACACATGCCAGTGGAATGCAGACACTCGAACACTTGGAAAGCCCCAGGACGCCCACGCTGTCCAGCAAGTTCGCCTGCTGCTCACAGCCCAAAGGGCTTGAACACGTATATCCACACACAAAAAAAATCCTTATCCTAACATTCACATCAGCTTGATCTGCGACCACTGTCACATGGAAGGAGCCACGACATCCTTCCACAGGCAACGGGTGACATAAATCGCAGTCCAGCCAGACAGCGGAATATTATTCAGCGTGAAAATGACACGGTCCGCTTAGCCACGAAAGACAGAGAAGTGCCTTAAGGACAAGTGACGAAGCAAAGGAAGCCCATCGGAAAGGTCCCCTGCGGGGTGACTGCCACTCTGTGACCTTCTGGAAAGGGCAGAACAATGGGGACACAAGCCTAACAGTTAGTGGTGGTCAGAGTTGGGGGGAGACGGGGGACTGACCAGGAGGGGCGCAGAGGATGTTTAGGGCGTTGACACTGCTGTGCACTATTGAAGTGACGGGCAGATGCCACCAGATGATGGTCTCCGCGGAGAGCATGAGCATCACCAAGAGGAAACCCTCCCACAGACCGCAGCTCCACGCGCAGCCCGTGTTGAGGCCGTCGATCCCATGACGACCCGGACGGTGGCCGTGGGCAGGCTGGCTGGGAGCCTGGGGCACACGGGGGGAGCACTCTGTACTTTCTGCTTAATTTTGCTGAGAACCTAAAACTGCTCTACAAAAAGATAAAGTCTATTAAAAATAAATAAAAATTAAAAAGATAAAATTGGGAGTGGCTCTCACCTGGCCTCCTCCCTCTCTAACTCTGACGTCCTGTCTGGCTTCCTCCCTTCCTCGATGGTATCTTTGGTTGTCATGGAGAAGGTCCCGCGGAGGACAGACGCCCAGACCCCGCGGAGGACAGACGTCCAGACTTCTGTCCTGCCCTGCCCTGCACCCCCACAGAGCCCAGGAGGAGAACAGAACTGATCCCAGGAGGAAACGGTGGGCTGGGAGCTGGTGGCTGGCAGGCAGGCAGGCACATCCTGCCAGGTTTGTGCATTTTGTTGGCCAGCAACCCGTTTTAATTTTTTAATGTGGACGGCTTGCTAACACGTAAACTCGGTAAGTGTCATATCAGAACTTTTTATTTGGGGCTTTCCCCTAACCAACACCGGAGCGAGTCACAAGGGGACGGCTGTGTCATTGGCACAGCCCTCCCAACGTGGGGCGGTAAGGGCCGGGTCCCGGGGATGAAGGGTGGCCGCTATGTGAACGATGACCTGGGAGTAAAAGTGCGTTTTCTGAAAACGATAACTTATTTAGGCTGTAAAAAGCACTGAGGAGTCTCCAGGTCTGTCGTTCCCTATAGAGAAATTCTGGAATCTTCGAAAGAGGGGGAATTTGTGAACGTGGAGGTATCAGATGAGCTTCTGCCAAGCCGGCAGGCAGTGAAAGTGCGGGGGGAGCAGAGAGCTGTCCCGAGGAGCAGGGCACCTGGAATGTTACTTCTAGTTCTGCCTGGTTCACCGTCTGGGGGGGTCTCAGAAGGGTGTCTTGAATTTCCTGGGCTGCAGTTTTATTACGACAACATCAGAACTGCTGGAGTCTGCACTCCCCAAAGGGCACTTCTGGGCACACCGACCACTGGACACTCCGTGGAAACAGAGCTCTACGTCTGGAGCATTTGGGAATGTTGCCTGTTTTATCCGCCTTTGGAAGACAGCCCTTGAATGTCTCCATGTTAAAGAGCGGGCCCATGGGAATAAAGCTTGGTTGGTTTTGTTCGATCCAGCGCATTTTGCGAGTTTGCTTGACAGAAGACGGCACCGATGAGCCCCACCCAGAGCGTGATCCTTCGATGGGTGGCAGCCACGTGAGACCTGTCTGTGCCACGTGTCCGGTGGGTTTGTGAAGGGCTTGCCACGATAGGTTTATTCATTTAACTCATTTGCATTTATAATAATTGCAATTAATAATGAATAATTAATTCATTTGCATTTTATCCACTTTTTTTTTTTTTTTTTTTTTTTTTTGCTGGAGAGAGCACTGTATTTCTCTCCCTTGCTGAAATAACCATGAAACAAATTAGCAAAGGAAAATAACATTCTTTTCATCATCTTAATTTCATTTTCCAGGGTCTTCCTGCTCCGGATAGAAAGGATGCTCGTCCCTTCCCGAGTGACCCTCCTGCTGCTAAAAGACCGAGGTCTGCTCGGCCACCGCTGTGGTGGTCACATCAACAAGTCCTCCAGCGCCTTAGGACGGCACCACCCAATTTGCATATCATTGAAACGTATCTTGACTGGAGCAGGAAGCGACTTTCGGAAAGTATTTTCTGCGAGGTGGCGGTTTCCAACCTTGCTGTTTCTCTGATGCAGGGGGACCTCGGAGCATGTTTTATGCTAAAATTCTGAAGGAAATCAGGGCTTTAAAAACATCCGCTTTTCCGTGAGGAGGCAAGCTTTATCTTTTACGGGAGCCCAGGGTGGATCTGGGGGCCGCTGAGAGTGAAGGCTCCCTCTGGGGCACTGAGTCCTTTCAAAGAGCTCCTGGAAGTGCCGCTGTCTCCCTCCAGACGTGACCCTGCCGTGCGGGTCTGGGGAGTTCGCCGGTCAAGCCCCTGTGCTGGGCATTAGGCAAACCCCTGAGCGCCTGAAGGATGGATTTAGATTCATATCCTTCCAACATCTGCACGTGCAAATTCTTCATCGAGAGCTCTGCTTTTCTTTTTTTTCTTTTTTTCCTTCTATGTTCTTTTGGCCGGCCTAACAACTGGATTGACATTAAGAAAGATTGACAGGAGAAAACCAAATTTAGTTCTGTACGTACATACGGGAGCCCCGTGAGAGTCTGAGGGCCAGCGGCCGTCGGGCAGTTGAGGGCCCTGGGACACCCTGGGCAATGGCGGGGCGTCTGGGCGTCGAAGGGCAGGGGGGCAATGAATAGGGCGTACAGGATGGTGGGAAGAGGGGCTGCCTGGCACACGAGCATTTGCCCTAGCCCTGCTCTGCAGAGACGGGGATGGGGGTAGGGGGACACTTGGTCTCCAGGCCCCGCGGCGCTCCCTCAAGCCCACCGCCCTGAGCTGTACTCTTTGTGGTTCTCTCTGGTGATAAGGCTCTTCCTGGGCCAGGCCCTCTGTCTAAATTCTTTGAGGCAGTTCAGGGAGGAGGGAAAAAGCTTGTCCTGCATCCTTTGGGCCTTGATTGTCTTCAGGTCAACGTAACCCACACATCAAAGTGGTCCATTCTGGGGTCAGTCTGCCCCGGACCCCATTAAGGTCTAGTCTCCCCAACTCGCATAGGACTCTTGTATTTCAGAACCAGGCTTCTGTCGTTTCAGAACAAAACCCAACATGGTTTGGGCACCTAATAGGCGTCTTTTAGTAAGGGGAGGGACGAGCCCTTCATTGTGAAGTGACCACCGTGAGATATGTCCTTGAACTGTTTCGTTTTTTTTCTTCCAGTTGAAGGACAAAGTGTCAGACTCAGAAGGGGCCTGGCGTATCAATTTCTAGAACTGTCATCTGAGATACAGAACCTTACTTGTGTGCATTTGCTTTTGTTTGGTCTGCGACTTCTGCAAGACTTTGAAAGAGACCGATGCGCCCCCTCTTCCCCAAATAATAATTTATAAAATTAGTTTTGACCTATTTACACTTGAGCCTAGCAGACCAGTGGGTACGCGGTCTGGTGTGATTCTCTGTAGGCGACGGAGAGAGGACCAGAGCTTGAGGTGCCTGGTCCCTAAGCCACTGTCCTTAGTGACCACGGCAGTCCCATCATCCAGCGTGAACAATGGCTGCTGCTGTCTGCAATCACCCACTTCGCCCCTGTCCCCCACAGCCTCGTGGGGCAAACGGCTTAGGATGGTTGGACACCGTTCTGACGGCGGAAGAGTCTGCGCCATAGGGCAGCCAACGTGAATTCATTTTCTCTTTCTTGGGCCCACAGGAAAACTGCCTTATTCCCCAACGTGCTGTGTGGGTCGGTGGGGCCATGGCACATGTGGGATACGCACAAATGATGTGTGCGGTGCCCACCGACGGCTCCTAAGCCCGCCCTTTCCGAAATTCTAGCTGCATTTTCACGTCCTGGGACGTTGGAGGCTGGGTGCTTAGATCTAGTGTCACAGAAGATGAAGCCGAGATGTCAAGGTGTCCGACGGAGGGTCCCCCGCGGGGGGCACGCACCCGTGTTTGTGTGTCTAGACATCAAGTTAGACCAGCTAACCCACCAGGAGGGGGGCTGTTACCGCGGAGCAGCCCAGGCTTCCTTTCATGTACATAGAACCCCATTTCCCTGGGCACCAAGTGGCCCCAGCGAGGGCAGGTGATGTATGGAGAGCCACCCAGGGCCCTTGCTCAGCACGGGCAGGAGGCTGCTTTGCCACAGGGAGAGAAATTCAGCCCAGCCCCAGAAAGAAGGAAAGACCAGACACCTGGCGCGGGGAGGGAGTCCTCCTCCCAGGCTCTGGGGACCGGGTCCCCTCACTCTGTGGTCTGAGTCATCCATGCGGCACCCTCCCCGACCGCAGCCAGTGGGCAGGGTCCCTGCTCCCCCACTTCCTCTCCTTGCTCTGCCGGGGTTAGATCTCAGGGCGCAGTTCCGGTCACTTGTAACCAGGAGAACTCCAGGTGAGGTCACTTATGATCCCGCGCCCTCTGCTGTCTCCTACAGCTTCCACAGTGCGTGCTTTTCATCATTCACACTCGCACGTGGTGGGAGATACGTGGACGGGCTCCCCAAAGGTGAGGGTCAAACCTACTACAACGCATACCAGCTCCAGGCCTCGGTTTCCCACCTGGACAGTGGAGCCGCTGTGCCTCGCTCCCAGGCGTGAGGTCCCGGCCCCTCTCAGAGGAGGGCAGCAGGACCGGCGTCCATCGATTGGTCAGTCAGTCCTGACCCCCGAGCTCTCCTTGGCTCCTCTCTTTCTTGGGCTCACGCCCCATACTCAACGCATTCCCAGCTCTTCGGAGACCCCCTACCCAACCCCGCTCCCGCCACTCCTCACCGTGGTCACTGTGGTTACCGTGGTTATCATCCTTGTCCACGCCCTCTTCTCTCACGGACTCCGCCTCCTCCTGCCGCCCTGTCCTGCGGTTTACCTGTTGGGCGTGATACAAATAACCATTGTGAGACACCCGGGCTTCGAGTCATTCCCTGCTCTGGTTCCCCCATATTACCCTGGAAAACAGGGCCAGATTCTAACTCCGATGTGCCCGGGACAGCCCCTTCCGCCCTGACCACTACCCCGCCTTTTCTGCCTCCTTGCTCCTTCCCACCCCCCCTCACACTATTCGTAAGACACGGACATACTCCTGCCCCAGGGCCTTTGCACCTCTGGCCCCTGTGCCTCTGCTGCTCTTCCCAGAGAGTTTGCACCGTCCCTTCCTCCCCGATTCCTTCGTGAACTTCCATCAGAGCACGTGTAACCTCATGTGTTATGTGTACGTATTTGTGTATTTCTATCAGCCTTAGGGGAGAATTCATTGTGTTAACCCCACTTATTTTTGAACATCACACAGGTTCTTCTTGAATATATGAATGGGGGCAGTGGATCCGGGGATTAACATAAGACACATGTTATCTGTAAAATGCACAGTGTGGGCCAGGCACATAGCCAGAGCTCAGACTGTATCTATCACCTCAAGGTGTTTGCATGCATTGTCCATGACCCTTCAAAGAACAGAGGCCGATCTGGGAGAATTTGGGTGCAAGGTCCCTTCTGAAGTCCCTGAAGCCACATGTCACAAACAGCTGTCTCTGCGGTCTGTGAGGTTAGCCCTGAGCTCCGACAGCAGGTCACCAGGGCAGACATTCCAGGAGTGACAGGCCCCTGTCCCAGCGATGCCCAGACATCACCTTCCTCATCAGGACCCCTGCCCGGGCTGGTGGGACACCAAGTAATGAGCGTCTCGGGGGAGCCACCCCTGAACGAGGGTTACTGAATTTTAACAGAATGACTGAACATAGATAGGAGTCCCCGAAATGCACCTCTTAGAGGAAAGATGGCAGAGGCTACCGCGTGCAGGTGAGGGAAGAACCGGAATGGTGAGCCAGCACCATGGTGACAATGATCTCCATGGACCGAGGCTGGCTGCAGGCAGAGCGGGTGGGGAGGGGTCACCATGTAGAGTCCAGGAGACTCGGACAGGCTCGTTCCTCCCCGCCACCCCTTGCAGCACTGGGATCCAAGCAGTCCTGCTTTGCACGTATCTGAGATTTCCTGAGCGAGTGCCCAGCCTGGGGGGCCAGGCGGCCGCCTCATCCTCATCGACAGCGTTGTCTTCCAAAAGAGTTACTCTGCGTCTGGACATTATTTCTACTGGCTTATCATGATGAGATACTCCACTAAAATGTTCTGTATAGTTTACAACCTGGAGACAGGGGACGACAGTCTCATTCCGTCTTAATTTCTTCATCTGGAAAAGGATGGTGAACAGGACAGCTTCTGAAACCTTCTTTCCATCCTGTTACTTTATGAGTTTCTATTATAAGAGGTAATAGATTTCTAATGATACGTGATCCTGGAAAACAAACGCAACTAAAAGGGGTCCAAAAATTCACCGCAAACAGGTGCCATGTTCAATTGGCGTGGTATTATCCAGGAAAGAAAACAAAACCGAAGTTACAATGTTTCATTCCCAAGTTAACCACACGGGAGTGAGGCATGCAGCTGTGCATCAAAGGTCGGGGTGAGCGCAGCCGGAATCAAGCGTTGATTATTTGGGGGTGAGAATTGTTTTTTTCTTGCTGACTATTTTGAACAGTAGAGTGACCCCCAAATCCCTTAGCTTATGTTTGACGTCCATGGTGTGATACTCAGGAGGGTCACGTCTGTAGAAGTGGTCGAAGGCTCCATCGGTTTTCCCAAGAGCCTGTCTTCGAAGTCTTTGATATGTAAACCGTTCGCTTCTCTTGAAGCACTAACCCTGTCATTGTTCCTGCCGAGGTTTGGCTTCAGTGTGAACCACCCGACCCTGCCCCGTCCTTCCTGTTGATGGCTTTCTGTACCATTGAAGCACTTTCCCTCTTTAAAGGGTTTTGATACATTTTACACCAGTGATACAACGAGTCACTCAATCATATTCCTTAAGGCTGCTTGTTTTCTGCACCTGTCTAGATGCTTCTGAGGGAAGGTCCTCGCCCTGCTTGCCGTCGATACCTCTGTGCATTGGACCATGCCTCTTCCAGGAATCCACGCTGGGAAGGGCAGCTGTTCCCCCCACTTCTCCATGTGGTGTCCTCGGAGCCCTGAATTCACAGGCCAGGAGCCCCTCACGTAGACCGGCTGGGGAGAGCTCTGTCCAAGCCCTGTCCTTCCGGCAGGAACCCCTTCCTTCCTATTCATTTGCTATTTTAATGAGTTATGTTTGACATTTAAGTATGCATTAGTTTTAGGCGTAACCTTAAAGCTACTGTAATGGGAATACATTTATTTTCAAAGAAAGCGCGTCCTGCTCCCATGCTCGGGAGCGCAGCAGCAACGGGGAAGTCATGGCCGTGTGGACGGGAAGCAAGACAGCGGGGCAGTCCTCACTCGACGGTACTGGTGGCAGAGCTCTAGCCAGAGCCATGGCCAGCTCTCTGTGGTCAGCTCCCCGGGGTCAGTTCCCCGGGGTCAGCTCCCCGCTGGGGTCAGCTCCCCGCTGGGGTCAGCTCCCTGAGGTCATCTCCCCGGGGTCAGCTCTCAGGATCATCTCCCCGCAGTCAGGTTCCTGGGGTCATCTCCCCAGGGTCAGCTCCCGGCGGTCATCTCCCCGTGGTCAGCTCCCTGGGGTTAGCTCCCATGGGTCAGCTCCCGGGGTCAGCTCCCTACGGTCAGGTTCCCGGGGTCATCTCCCCAGGGTCAGCTCCCCGCGGTCATCTCCCCGAGGTCATCTCCCTGGGGTCATCTCCCCGTGGTCAGCTCCCTGGGGGTTAGAAGGCTTCAGAAAATGAGGTTCTCTTTGTTCTTCCAAGAACCTGATGGTCAGAGCAACGAACACCTGCCTGGACCCTCCCGACCTTCGTCCAGCCTCTGACCCCAGTCCAACCCCTGACCTCCCAGCCCCTCCTCTGACACACTGGCTTTCTTGGCTGTCCCCAGGTGTGACAAGAACCACCTGCATGATCAGGTTGCTCCCACGTCCTTGCCATCACCTTCCAAAGTCCTCCCATCCTCAGAACATCGCAGGGACCCTTCTCGTCAGAACTGGGTCCGAGGAAGTCTCCCCTCAGCCCCTCTGAGCCATCCCCAGCCTCCCCCCAGGCAAGATCGTGGTGTGACGTGCAGGTTTGGGGAGAAGCTCCCAGCCCTGGAACAGAGCACAGGGCTCCTCACTGAAGCCCCCCACCCAGCACAGGACCCCCCCCATGAGACAAGACGGGGTGAGAGGCAAACGCCGTCAGGAGGCACAATCCGAAGCCGGGTGTGAGGCGATCCCCGTGGCGAGAGAAGGGAGAAGTCACTATAGAAACCACCCACCCTTTGCACCTGCCACCGTCACGTAGTGAATGAGCAAGTCAGACACGTCCAGGCAAAAATATCAAATGTTGGGTGGAATTTAAAGGTCAGTGACATAACGAAGACCAAGATACACCAGAAATAGGCCTTTTAATCCCAACTTAACTGGATTAGAACCAGGCCACCTGGGTGGACATCTTGTCTCTGTCCCTCCCGAGCTAGGTGACTTCAGTGAAGCTGTTTATCTCCTGTGTTTCAGTGTCTTGGTTTAGAGAGCGGGAGGGAGGTGATAACCCTGAAGTGGCCGTGGTGTTGAATGAATCGACGTATATATCACAGCTTCAGATAGTGCCCAGGATGTATTACTTACTACGTCCACACCCACATCCCTGCGTGACGTATAGTTAGTTTTATCTGCCAGCTGGAGCATAGTGCCCCAATATCGGGTCACACGTAATTCCAGGTGTCTCTGTGCAGCGTTTGCTGAGTGAGCTAACGTTTCAATTGGCAGAGTCTGAAGAAGGCAGGCTGCCCTTCCTGATGTGGGTGAGCCCGGATAGACGAAGACGGACCTTTCTCAAGCAAGAAGTGCCTTTGAACTGGAACTGCAACTTCCGCAACCTGCTGGTCGACCCTACACATTTTGGACTCATCCAAGCCTCTGCTGCAGCACGAGCCAACTCCTGAACATCAGTCCATCCAGGGTAGGAATCGACCCCCACCCTTACCCCCGTTTCTGCAGACCCCTCCACCTTCATGACCCAATCACGTTTCAGGTCCTCTTAGCTGCTGGCTGTGCCCTCCTGCTATGGGGGCTAACAGCCCCGTCACGCCCGCCCCAGGGTTCCACCTCACTCTGAGCCACTTGTTCTCTGTGCCGGCTCCCCCGGCAGAGCAGCAGCAGAAAGGGGGACAGTCTGAAAGGGGGACACTCGGCTGTCACTCGCAGGACTCAGAGGCACCCCCCTGGAATGCGGCAGCCGAGCCCTGTTCTCCCCAGGACCTGGACTTGACAGTCTCCCTCAGGGGCCGTCCCATCCACCCTCTCCGCTCATCCGCCAGAGTCAGCACAGCCTACTTTGCCCGGAAGCGGCCTCCTGGGAGACCGGCACCTCCCCCTCACCCCCCATAGGGGCTTTCTCGGGACACGTCCTTATTGCTGCCAGCGCCATCGGTCAGGGAAAGGTGTTTTAAGATGCTGGGCACTTGTCCATGTACGTGCAAGGCGCGTGTGAGATGATGTCTCATCCGCATCGGCACACAGCGTGCTCTCCACGTGGGCACGCTCTGTGCGACCCCAGAGGGGGAAATAATGGTGACGGGAGGCAAGCACAATGCTGAAGCCGGCACGCCTTTTCCCTCCAGTCTGTTCTCTTCCTTGTTTAATGAAGCGATGATGATATGATATCCATTCCCTTCCGGGGGTTTCACAGTGGCCCTCAGTCGGAGCTAAGTTTGGTGTGAATAAAACCCTCCCGTCCGGGAAACGGACCCGCCTGACCACAGCGGCTCTTCCCGCACATCAGGCCCAATGTCCTGGTGTCTGACCCTCCGCCCTGCAGCCCCACCCACCAGGGGAGGAACCTTCTCGTCCTTTCTCTACGGCCCATGCTGATCCCACTTCCCTTCCACTCTTTCTGATGATCGTCACCGCCTCGCGGTGATAACTTAGGCCACAGAAATGTCCTCGTCATGATTCCCCCTGGCTTTGCTCTCACACCTTTGAGAGAGGACACGTCAGCCTCAGCAAGCCACCACGGCCTGACGCTGACCCTTCCTCTCCGTTCTCTGCAGTAACAACAAGAGATGCTACAAGCTTCCCCCCTCCTCGCGTGAAGGAAGAGGGTTGTGATGGACATGCGGGCAGACGGGAGGGGGTGGACCTTGTAACCGAGCTGCTATCAGCAGTTTTGAAACAAGGGCGGAAAATATAGGCTGTTCGGATTGTGCATCCCACAAGTGTCTACGTCTTCCACACTGAGGAGGCCCTGGTGCCCAGTCTGCTGGGGTATAATCTAGTTCTCGATGGTCACAGCTGGGGGGTGGGGGCACCGTTTCACAGACATCAGACAAATGGACGTTTCTGTGTTAGCCGGCGTTACGAAAGATCGTATCCCTTGACATTTCTGTATGTCGAAATGGCCGGACGATGGCAATTTCAAACGGTTCACCCGAAAACCGGGGGAGACCTCAGGCATCTCCGCCAGCCCAGTGGGCACAGATTATGTTCTGGAGACCCCCAGGGTGGGTCCCATCCCTGACGTCAGGGAATCGGCACTGGCGTCGGCTGCCACGGGGCTGGGCCCGCGGGTCTGCGTCTCACCGTGGGCTTGGTACACGAGTAGGAAAGGTGTGGAGAGTCACTCCAGCTACCCCGGCTCACGGCAATTTCCGTGGACCGCGTGAAAGTTTCACATGGTCCGTTACTGTTCTGTCCACCCATCTGTAGCTTCTCTTCATCCCAGGGGAGCTTAGCTGACGCCGAAGCGGGCCGACTTCTCCCGGGATGCGGTGATTCCCTAGATCAGGGTGTGACCCTCCTCCTGCATCCCTTTTCCCCAAAAGAACAGGCAACGTATTTCCTGAATCCTAAGTAGCACAGAGCCGTTGTGAGATATTTAAACAATGTAGCCAAAGAACAATTTCCTTCATTGTCCCCGGTCCCTGTGAGATGGCCAGCCCTATCGAGGTTCTTTTATGCATGCATAGAAAACACATTCGTCTTACACATAAAATGATAGACACACGACGCTGGCTTTTAGACGATGCCATGCTGTTTAGCTCGCACCACGGCGTAGACATCTCCCGTGTCACCACCGTATGGGTCTGCCGTGGTCATTGTAACCACTGCGTGGCATGCCGCCTCACCACCGGGTCATTATTTTAAAACATCCAGTCCCCTGTGCCGTTGGGCTTACTCTGTTTCATCGCTGTTACTATGAACAAGTCCGAAGTCAATGTGCTTGTCCCCGTGTTTCCATGGAATCCTATGAAACCCCTTCCCTGGAGCCAAGTCCTGGAGGAGGACTCACTCGGTGGCTGACAAGGCACGTGCGTGTCCCACGTCGAGACGCACGAGCAGATGGCTCTCCGAGGCACGCTCTCGCCACAGGTGCGTGCGGGCTCCCCCCCGGCACCCCCAGCAACCCTGCGCATCACGACAACTTCTGCCCGTCTTCAGTTTGATAGACAGCGAACGATGTGACCGTTTCAATTTCTTTCATCCTTATGACGGGAAGGCTTTCTCACATCATCCATACATCGACATCTTGATTTCTTCTTTTGTGATTTATTTTTCCCGTTGGTCAAGGACTCTTTTCATGATTACCAGTTCCCTACCTCGAGACAGGTTAAAACCAACCTACCAACCAAGTTTTACCTTTGGATAGGGTCCATTCCGTGCTGAAGTTCAAAGTGTGGGTTCTGGTCTGCTCATTTATTTATTCTGAACGTGGGTGGTCAATTGTTCCAGCACCGTGTCTTGGAAAGAAGAAATCTCCTTTTCACTTTCATCTAGGTCAGAGGTCCCCAAACTATGGCCCGCGGGCCAAATTGCGGCCCCCTGAGGCCATTTATCCGGTCCCCACCACGCTTCCCGAAGGGGCACCTCTTTCATTGGTGGTCAGTGTGTGGAGTACTGTATGTGGCGGCCCTCCAACGGTCTGAGGGACAGTGAATGGGCCCCCTGTGTAAAAAGTTTGGGGACCCCCTGATCTAGGTCTTCAACATAAAAAACATTGGAGGGAAACCGCTCTGTGTATTTTGCTTCTGCATTAGCCCAGGACTTCTCAGCTGTCCTCGGTCCTCCGCTCTCCACAGGCTCAGGATGACCACACGCCCCTGAAATGGAAACGTTCATCCGTTACAGACCAGACCACGTCAGACACCGACCGGGATGGTGCATGCCCGTCGCTCAGTCTGGGATGAATTTATTCCTCACTGTCATTCGTAGGACCTAAGTAATTTGATTAAGCATCGAGCTCCTGATGGAAACTCATTGGCAGAATTCTATTTCATGCTTGTTTGCATCTGCAAACGACTCCTTCTCGCTTAAAGGGCTGCTCGCATCGTCCGCCCGATGTCGTCCGGTCACTCGGGAACGTGGTGTTGGTGGCCATTGCTTGCGCCCCCTAGAAAGTGTGATGAGCTGTCGGTCACCCCTTCTCACCTGGCCGAGGATCCAGTCCTACCAACCTGCGGCCTCCGCCGCCCACGAGCCTGGGACCTCCATGGCTGTCCCTGAGACCACCTCCGAGTGACCGTGGGGGAGTTACTTAAGCCGTGAAGAAACACATGGGAAGCACCTGTTCTGGACATCGCATCTGCCTGGCTGTAACTGACCCTCGGACATCAGCGTTCTGGCTGTAACAGACCCTCGGACATCAGCGTTCCGTGATCATTTCCTTTAAGCCTTTTGTTCTATCTGTGGAGCAGCTGGTGGGAAGAAGCCTTCACACATGTACGGATTTGGAAATAGCCCTTTTTCCATAAGGAACCAATGACGATGGCCTCAGACCTAAAGATCGTCGGCGGAGGCAAAGCACAGAGTCCTTGTTTTTTGAATTTGGGATCACAAAGCCCTTGAATCAGACTGAAGCTGTAGTTTCAGGTATGGCTCCGAGCATTGATTTAGCCAATAGCCCTGTGATGGCTGGGTCTGCATTGATTATAGGTTTCACTTACTCACAGTCCTGCAGGGAGCAGAGAGGCCACAGTGACTCAGGGTCAGCGCTTTGAGACACTCCATCAGCCATCTGGAGGCAGCCAGGGAGCCACGGGTCCCGGGAGGCGTGCCCCGCACACACAGGACAGATGTTTGCTACACCAGGCTTATTGGCCACCTTCAGGAGAGACAGTGTACATGTTAGTGACCCCAGGAAGTCCCGGTTTTGCTCTGTTGGCCTCCCAAGTGCATTCGTGAACGGACACCTGTGTGCTCACCCACGAGCCCCTGGACGGATGGGTGCACGCAGGACTGCACTCTGGGAAACGTCCACCTAGAACGCCGGGAGGTAGACGAGGCTGGGAGTCCCCCCGTTTCTGAGATTGTTTTCTCATTCTCTGAGCACCTCAGCTTTGTCTTCCACTCTCCTACACTCGGTGAACCCTATTACTCCTCCGTCCTGTTATAGATGCCGTGCCCTCAGGTCCCCTCGGACGGGTGGGATATACTTTCTTCGTCTCCTCGAAGCACTGTACGGGCACCGTGCCGAGCCTGTTCCGGAGAGAAGCAACACTGTCGGCCGGCCTTACTGTCATATTCCCTTCGTCAGACCTACAGCGAGGAGATGTATGGAGCCCTGCAGAGTGGTCTGTTCTGTCTCTCGGTTGAGGGAGCAGCTCTGGCCTGGGGCGGACACTGACTAACCAGACGAGGCTTCTCTTTGTTCAGCCAGGACCTCTGGTTCCAGGGGTGGGGGTGGGGGGCACCCAGGAGCCTTCCCTTTCTGTGCCGCCCTGCTGATGGCTTTGTCCTTGAGCAGGCGCCTGCCCTCCGACAGGGGGGGGGGAACGGGGGGGGGGCAGTCACTCACACCTGCAAATGCCTGCAGCCCCAGAGGAGGGAGCCGAGCTGTGCGCTAGGTGCCAGGCGGGGCCTGGGGCCCTCCTTGCTGTCCTTGTCACCTGTCCTGGAGTCGGGATGCTCAGCTGGGGATTCCATACATGGAGGACTTTGTGGGGTGTGCCCTCCTGGGAGCTTTTGGCCTCGTTGAGAATCTGCACATTCCTGTGTGATCTGGGGACATGTGACATCGTCCTCCATACCTCGAGACTGTTTTAGGAGAGTTAAGGGAACGGCAGAAGACTGTAACAGCTGTCACCATCCTCCCTAGCGACACATTTATGTCTACGAGAAGCCCGGGGCCACAGAGAAGGGATGCGTTATCTGAGGGTGCAATGCTCAGGCCTGGGGGCAGGGAGCCTCAGTCCCCAGCTCCACTCCTCAGTGTTCTGCGAGCACCACCTGTGACCCAACTCCCAAAGGTTCCTCAGCGTCCCGTATCTAAGCATTTAATTCTGCGTCAGTCTAACCCCGAACGCTGGAGCATAACATAGGACTAGCTCTCCGCTGTGACCGCCCAGCGGAGAAATCCCCCGTAGCTCAAGCTGAGACTGGCATGGGACCACGGTCCTCTCCTGGCTGAGACGGAGCAGGGCCCAGGAGCCGAGGTTTTCACGGAGATCAATACAGAAAGAAGGAGGCAGGGGCGTGTGTACCTTCTGCGGCTCGACTGTCACATTCGCAATGGAGAAAAGACCTCTCCGGGGCACCCTTCTAGCTGCCAGGATTTCCAGCCTGACCCGACAACCAGGCACAGGGGCGGTCATCAGGATGAGCCATGGGCCAGAGGGGACTTGGCCTGGCGGGACAGGGACGTGTCTCTCTGCCGGAGCGCTCGGCATCTCACAGGACACTGCCCGCTGCCTCCCAGACTGCCTCCTTCCGGGAGAGGACCTCTCCATGTGCCCAATAAGCTCTTCTGGCGTGGACAGGCCCAGGGGTTAAAAACAAAATAAAAAACATACAGCTACTCAACTGTAGGCAGAGTGAAATCTCGCAGGTCCTAATCAGTTCGTTCCACAGAAGATCGCTAAAATAGATGATTTGCAGTCCTTAGGATAGCCTCGTCTTTGGGTGGATAATCTTCCTTTATGTTAGAGGTTCCATTATGCAATTCAAAAGGAGTCAGAGAGCAGCTGTAAGCCAGGTATTGTAGTTTGGGTTTGTTTTTTTTTCTTTTTAAATAATCTTTTCCTCTTTACATAAACAAAAATTGTCCTTATGGCTCTCCAGAGAGTGACTGACCGGGCGATCAATGATTGTATTTTGTTTTATAGCCTCAGAACACGGTCTGTGAACTATCTGGACAGAACAGCACGCGGGTCGTTCAGCTTTCAGCCCGGAGGAGCGGCGTGTCTGCGGACACACGAGAGGCGGTGGTGGAAAGGGTGTAGCCGCCGGAGTCCCCGGAAAACTCAAGCCCGAGTTCTCCACAGCGGAGGTTCGGCCGGTGCCCGAGTCTTCAACGTCCCTGTCCGTGGGCTGTGAGCGTGCCCTGGTGAGCTGCAGTGCCTCAAATGAAACGCTGCCCTGATTGGACCCCGACTGGCATCGCTGACTCGGAGGCTGAAGCAGGCGGCAACCGCCCAGTTCTTTGTGCTGGGTAGTGGCTTCGTGGGGCGGGGGTGACACTTGTATCCACAGGAGGCAGGCACACCCAGGTCTGCCGTCTCACTCCTCCGAAAATATCCTCCTCTGCCCCCCTTCTCTCATTTCCCTTACCACGCAGAAGGAGATGAGGTCAAGGGCACGGAGGGGCCAGAGCCCTGCTGTGCTGGCATAGGCATTTGACAGGTGCTGGAATAACAACCTTTATGTATCTTTCAAAAGCTGTAAGGACCCACAATGCTCCTGTGCTGTTCCACGTCTCCTCATTCGATTCTCTCAGCATTTCACGCTTAGAAAGACACCACCAACATGCCTGTGTACCCCTGTTAGGTGACGAGAACGTGGCAGGCGATGGCATTTTTCCCTTTTCGCCTTGGCTGCCAGGAAGCTCGGAAGTGGCTAGGTGCTGTCTTAATGGGTTTCATTAGTGTCAGTTTCCTGTACTGTGTTTTTCTCTACAAAGACATCTTGATTACATTAATTTTGCTCTGTTCTTTTTTCTTTGTTTCTAATCATTCTATCTCGGTGTCTTTCAGTATAAGCAGCTAGAAATATGTACGTACATTTATCCTGTTTTTTAAATATTTAACCTGACATATCTTTGTTCTTTGGATCAGTGGTATCGTACTGGGGAATATTCTTTTTATAGTCACCTTGGGAGTGACGATGAGGGAGCGCTTGGGTCGTGCGGTTCAAAGAGGTTCCCTGATTTATGCATCAACCCCCTCCACCCACACCGAGAGACCTCGGGGAAGAGGCAGTATTTTAAAAATTCAGTCTGATATGTTCTGACCCACTGGGTCTGGTGCAGGGTTCAGAAACATCCAATTAAACTTTTTTTCCTAAAGGAATATTCAGACAGAGGATTTGAAATACTGTTACGGAGATTCCCCCAAACAGGGACTCATCAAGGTTAACAAAATGTGGGGGAAGAGCTGGAGATGATCTTCATCCCACAGGTCAAGGTCAAACGCTGATCTCATTCCTTCTTGCCATGAGGGTGACCCGGGAGGCAGCCCCTGCTCTGCTAGCATCTCGGTGACCTGGAGGAGTACGTTGTGTGACCGTACCCCCCCACACCGCCTCCTCTGGGGGCCTGTAATCAAAAGGACACTTTCTGCCCCCCAAATGCGGTGATTCTTCACCAACCACCAGGGAGACGGCCAGTGTAGAAATGGGAGGGACTTTGGTGTCCCCAGAGAAGTGCTGAGCTGTGAGAATGGTGGGGAAGCCTCTTTTATAAAGAGTCGACATGGCTTGGCTTCGGGCCAGCCCCGCCTAGCCAGCCCTGGCCAGCTCTGCCCAGCCACCCCAGTTCCAAAGCGTCAGGAACACCAAGAGCCAAGTCACGAGTTGTGCAAATGGCTGTTTATCAACAGAACTCGGAAGCCAAGTGCGATTGTTTGGGGGGAGAGGTGGCTGCAAGAGGCCCCAGGCGCAGGGGCAGGGGGAGCTCACCCTCCACCTCTCTCTCGTCTTCCAGATCAACCCACTATTGAAACTCCTGGGCAGCAATGGCCACTTGAAATGAATGAGTTCGTTTCCCCGCGTCTCTCTCTCCTGGAGGCCGTGATGACCCAGGCTAATTACCTTCAGTTCAAAAAATTACCTTTTTTTTCCCTTCTTCTCAGTAACTAAACTTCCTTTCTAAGGCCGGGCATCCCTTCCAGCCCAGCGACAGATTTTAAACAAAGAAGAAGTAATTAAATTAAAATTCAGGGCGGAAGGCAGCCGAGGCGCAGGCCTGTAATTGCTTTTCAGAGACCTGCTGTAATTGGCACTCGGAGGATTTTGTTTCAAAGCCTCGGATTCCGAAGGCCTGCTCCGTGCGGTCGGGCGCTGCGGTGGATGGAGCCGCTCTGCTCGGTTTCCTCCCAACGAACTAGACTGCTGTCTAACGAAGGCGCTGTTAATTACAGCACCGTGACGGTTCTGTGGACCCTGGAAGATAGAATTCAAGCTCCCCTCCTGCCTATCGGTAAAACTGGTAGCCACGAAGTGTACACCATCTTTGCACGTTAACGAACGCGCCCTGGATGTCCCACGGCCAACAGGAACACAGGTGTCATTCGGTGCCTCCCGTACAGAGCCCAGCACGTGACACCAGGCACCGGCGAGGTGTGCTGAGAAACGCCCCAACACACTGCTGGTTTCTTTCTCCCTGTTTCCTCTGCCTGGAATGTCTCCTCCCTTCTGTTCTGGTCCAAGAAGTAACATCCTACTTATCCGTTCAGGCCCCAGCCTACCGTCCACACCACCCCTCACAGACCAAACGATTGTGCCTCCCCCAAATCCACGACGGAATTCTAGCGTCCACTGTGACGGCGTGAGGAGGTGGGCCTCCGGGAGGTAATCAGCATGAGGAGGGACCTTCCCGACCAGGTTAGTGCCCTTATCGGAGAGGCCAGAGTGCTCGCTTCCTCTCTCTGTCTGCCGGGAGGGGCCGCAGTGAGAAGATGGCTGTCTGTCTGTCTGTCTGTCAGTCAGGAGGAGGGTCTCCACCAGGAACCCGACCACACCGGCACCCTGCTGTTGAACTGCCAGCCTCCAGAATCGTGAGAATAGGCGTTTGTGGTTCGAGCCCTCACAATTTAGCAGCTTGAGCTAAGATACCACCTCTTCTAGGAAGTCTTCTTTGATTGCTCCAAGAGACGTTCTCCATCCCAAATTCCAGGCTCTGCAGCTTAGGCTTTCTCGTCTTCGGTGAGGTGATGGGGGGGGGGGGAGGGTGGTGGCCATGCCGATAAGAAAATGACTCGACTTCTGTGGAAACTTTGCTGTTACGAACCTCTCTCTGCTTACCTGGTAAGAGGCTACCCGCTTAAACACGGGGGTGGGAGGGCTGGGGAACACCATAGTCAGCAGGAGAGTAGAGTCCTCACCTCCGGGCAGTAGGTGTTAATTAATCGCCTGCGGAAAGGGCTCTTGTGTCTGAAAGCAAACACCAGGCTCCTGAGGTTTTCATTTTTTCTCTTTTGTGCAAAACAAGTTTATTGCACAATTATCCTTAAGATGACTTTGGCCTCCAATCTTCCATGGGTATAATTACAGGCGGTGTGAGCCTGAAAACTGTGCCCAGGGTATTTTATAGCCGTAAAGCGAATTCATAAGCTGCCTAATCATGCCGACAGAGACGGGGTTTTCCCCGTGCGCAATCACTGTTTTCTGGCTGCACGTAGACAAAGCCAAGGAAGATTTCATTCTCTTACCATTTTACGCAAAGGTGATCAGTGCTGTGAAATAAGCCGGGTGGCTGTAAACTGGACCGGACTCCCCATCTCCTTTTGCTACGTCACCTTAACAAAACACCAGAGTCCTCCTGTTCCCAGTGGTCTGAGGCTAGGGACTGAATGTTAACCTCTCTAACCACGCGGGGAGCGGGGGTCCCCTGGAAACCAACCCCTCCCCTCAGGTTACCTAGAGGTTTTCTAAGAGTCGCCTCACTAACAAAGCAAAAGACAACTTTGTGGCTCTTCTCCCTTAAAATATTTCAACATTTTATGTATATGTCTTATAATATAAGTCACAGTATTACAAAGACTCTACTGATACTTCAAATGCAGAAACAATCCTACTCCTTGGAAATGGTTGCTGCTCTGAGACCCCCCCCCCCCTGAGGGCCTGCCCTTGTCTCTAAGTGGCTGTGGCTCCTCTCATGAGTCCCCCTTACACCTTCCCCTTTCCCAGCCTCTCCTTAGGGCTTCGCAACAGAGGGCTACAAACGCCTGTCACAGCAGGGCAGCCTGGGGACCCTGCCCCTGGGTCCTAAGCCTGGTACCCAGATGGGTTGTGGCCCTTGTGGAAATGATGGTGAATTAAAAAATACATTGGGACTAGGTGCCGATGTGTGACATGCATTTGGGGGTGAGGGTTTTGTTTTGGTTTTAGGGGTGGACGAAACGGCAGACTGTCTTTGTCCCTGAGGGCTGCTCTAAAAACATACTATGGACTGAGGGCTTGAACAGCAAGCCTCTATGAGGCACAGTTCTGGAATTCTGGGAAGTCCGAGATCAAGGTGCTGGCGTGCCGATCCGGTGTCTAGTGAGAGCCCGATTCCTGGTGCACAGACAGCTCGTGGTGCTCACACGGCGGGAAGAGATAGGGGTCTTATTCATAAGGACCCTGACCTCCTCGGTGAGGCTCCGCCCTGGTGAGCTTAGCTCCTCCCCCTAACGACCCGACTTCCTGATAACATCGTGGTGGCCTTAGACTTTCAACATGGGAATTTGGGAGGAAGACACAAGCGTTCAGACCACAGCACCTCCCAAAGCCCCCCCTCCTCCTGATACCCTCATCGTGGGGGTCAGGACGTCAACATAGGACTATTTTGGGGTGGGTGGGGGACACAAACATTCAATTCATAATTGTAGACTTCCGGGAGCATCGACCTGGCAAGGACAGTGTTAAGAACCATGAATCTGCAACATGTCAGGAGCACCCCTCTAAACACCATTCTCGAGTAAAAGCAGCCCCGGGCTCTTCAGTGGACTCTCTGGTTCCTGGGCAGGAGCAGGGAGAACACGGGATGAGCCTGGAGCCTGCTGGGATACCAGGCTGCAAGGGAGTGCCCCCTGACACAACCCAGCGGGAAGGATGGCGCTCTGGACTGCGCAGGGACACCTGGTAGCCCTGCGTGGCTGGACACGGGACCGCCTGAGCATCAAAGTCAGTGATGCTACTGGATTTGGACTCAAGGAACAGGACAAATGCCCACGCGTCCATACCGGTATAACTAAGTAAATAGACAGGGAAATGGACAGGGAAACGAGGGAGAAGGGACAGCTGTTGACTACAAAGCAATTCCAGAGAATAGACGGAGTGGCGTGAAACAGAGGGTCCTGGCCAGGACACCATGGGAAGAACCCCCGCTCGTGGGACCCGCTCACAGCCGCCAGAATCAGCGGGGAAAGTTTAAGTGGAACAGAGTACTTGCGTGGCTTCCGAGGCTCTCCTCCCGAACAGAACAAGGTAGCTGTCCTGCAGAATCAGGCAGGCTGTCACAGACAAGTAGCCGAGGGTAACACCCCCCATAATACCTCTCGGTGACCAGGGAGCCCCTGATCTGGCACACGGAGAGAAGGGTGCAGCACCCCTGTGGTTCCCCGTCCAGGAGCGCACACCCCCCAATGACATCACGAGGAGACAGCAGAGCAACACACACAGTGAGGGGCTTTCTACAAAACAACTGGCCCGTACTCTTCACAAGGGCTGAGGGACATTCGACGAGAAAACTGTCAAAGACGGGAGAAGAGTTGGGAGACCTGAGAACTAAATGCCGTGTGGGCTTGTAGAGCGGCTCCAGGGAGAGGAAGGCGTCATTCTCGAGCACTAGGAAAATCTGCCGAACCCTGAATCTGCCGTTCAGGGGACACCAGCGTAGAAGATGAACTCCTTACGGTGGACCCCGGCTCTATGGTTACGTGAGGGGTCCTCAGAAGGGAAGGCTGGGTGAAGGACATATGAGAACTCGGTACGAAGTCTGTTATTTTTTTTTCCTCTAATTTTACAATGATCTCAAAATGAAAAGGTTTTTCAAGATGAACTTAATCATCAAAATTCTGGAGAGGTTTCTATATTGTGGCGTCTAAAGCAAACCTCCCCCCCTAGTGTCATTCATAAAACTTTTTTAAAAAATTTATTCATTTTAGAGAAGAGAGAGAGAGAGAGAGAGAGAAGGGGGGAGGAGCAGGAAGCATCATCTCCCATATGTGCCTTGACCGGGCAAGCCCAGGGTTTTGAACCTGCGACCTCAGCGATCCAGGTCTACGCTCGCTCGATCCACTGCGCCACCCCAGGTCAGGCTCATTTTTAAATGAGGTATGAGATTTATCAAAAACTAAGCACAAGTTTGGAAGAAAAGGTGAAACGAGGACCACCAGTAGGGACATTTGTTTACTTAGAAAAGCATATGGATTTGACGCCTCTTTCCGGGTCTCCTGCAATGAGCCATGTGCGATGCAATGAGCATATTTTCTCTGATAGTCTGTGGCCTTCCTTTCAAAAATCTTTGTTTCTGACACAGGGAACAGAATACCGCAGACGTAAGCCTGTCTAGTTTCTCTGGGAAAATTGTTTCTGGTAAGACTGTCCCCCTCCACCCCCACCCCAAACGCCCTGGGTAGCTGTGGGTGGTTTTATTGACTTCCTTATGCGATCCCAGATGCTGCTGGTTCTCTGAGCATTCAGGAAATGTCCCCTGCATTCCACCCTGGAAAAATCCATCCCAGGGGCCTACGATTCCCTTGATAAATAAATGAGGCTGGGCCGTGGTGCTCACCTGCTGGGGAGAGGTCAGGCTCAGCTGGCCTCTCGTTTCCCGGGAGAGAGGAACGCGGAGTGGAGAACTCTTGACCGGGCGCTCTCAAAGCGTTCTTGCTGGATTGCCCGCCACAGAGTCTACGGCCACTTTAATGTAGAGCAACTCCATTCACGGCTGCCGGGCTAGGGCTTCACTTGTGTACAGACCCGGGGTGGGGACATCAAGTCTACAGCTTCAACTGCGTACAGACACGGAGTGGGGACATCACTCTACCCTGACCGTTTTGCTTGTGGGTCACGTGAAATGCTCCCTGTGATAAGAGGGTTACACAGCATCTTGCGGGGAGACCCGGGAACACGGTTAGGGTGCCTGATGGTGGCGCCAGCTCAATCCGTGTGACATTGTTCCCATCTCTCTCTCAATTTCTTGTGTGGGTGTCAGCTTTCAGGGTTGCCGTGCCAAGACTTTTGGATTAGTGATTGGAAAAATAAAATTAGCGATGTATTGGATAGTGTGAGCAGAGAAAAGAGGAAAACAAAACAAAACAAACAAAAAGCCCCCAAAGAGTCAAGAAAACTAGAAGGCACGCTTGAATCGGAGGTCTCGGAAGGTATGAACGACCATGTTGTCACAATTGGGATGATGTTTCTTTAGGGGAAACAGCAGCCGGAATTTACACACACACACGCGCGCTCTGTGAATGAGACACATGCGTGTCTGTACATGCTGAGGATGCGGAGCTCACGTGTGGGCAGGGCGAGAAGGGAGAAAGTAAATCCACCGACTCCCCGGGAATGAGCCCGGGGAAGATGCGAGCATGCGACCTAAGGATGTCAGTGAGCCTCACGGCGGGTCCAGCCCCGACACACACTTGTGTTCTAAGAGGCACGGTCCGGCCTCAGAGGGTATTTGGAAACAGATGTCCGTCCTCACTGGTGCCGTGTGTGTCCCGAGAACTTCCCAGGAGCCTCTGCCCACAGCGCCCTCCTTGCTGCGACCCCCAGCTCCTGCTTCTGCCAAGCCGCCCGGTGGTCTCACGACAGCCCCGGGGGCCCTCCCCCTTCCCTGCCTGTCCCCCATCATGTCACTTCATCCCTCTGCTGTCCGCGTGCCCCTCTGACCTGCCTCTCGCTTCTGGTTTGGTATCAGAACAGAGCGGGAAACTGGAATCATCAAGACTCTGCTTGTGGGTGGAGGAGGATGGGGGAGAGAGGTAGTGTGTGTGTGTGTGTGTGTGTGTGTGTGTGTGTGTGTGTGTGTGTCTATGGGAACGGTCCCATCCAGGGTGACGAAGCACCGCGTGGAAGTTTGGGCTCCAGCCTCACCTGGAAGTGGAGAAAGAACTCCTTGGTCCACAAGGAAGTCCTCCCTTCCCCCCACAGAGTGCTTGTCACCCCGCCCTCAGGCGCAGAAAGAGGGTGTCTCAGATGGACCCCTCCCCCCAGGAGTCCGATGTGGAGCCACACTGTAACGCTTCCCCACAGGTGACATGGACGCCAGGGTGGGGGGACTCCTCAGTGACCCAGCTCGTCTGAGCGGCTGTCTCCTCACCAGCCGTTTCCGGCAGAAGTTTCATAAAAGCTTTTTATGACATAATTATGCTTTCTGCGCTTTGTAGTAGCAGGAGGCAAACTCACAAATTAGCATGTTAATGAGAAAATTAGGTGTTAGGATCGCAGTACAGAAAAAAAAAATTGTCACGAAGATTTAGTTCACAAACAAATAGCTTTGTTCATCAAGGAGGAAAACCACACACAGAAATCAGTGTAACTTCCCGCACCCGGAGACCGTGAGGTCTCACTCCCGTTCAGCACCGAAAGGGCACATTCCACCGTGTTCTCCAGCGGGGACCCGCCCGCCCCTCCCACTGGGAATTACTCTGGTGTGTGTCACAGTCCCCACTCTCCCCCAGGCGTGGCCGGGTGTTCTCTCAGGGCCGCTGTCAGGCCGATTAACCTCAACACAGACGTAAGGTCGCTGTAGAATGGTGACGCTTAACTCATCAAGTTCATTCCATTAAAGGTGCGTCTCGTAAGCCTACTGCATGCAAGGCAGTTAGAGGTGCAGGCGATGAATTAGTCTTCTTGGGTGGGAGGCAGGCCGCCCCCTAGACCCACCGTGCATGGACAGAGGAGTGTGGAGGATGCTTGGGAACGCCGTGGAGGGAGAGCCCAGTCCCGAGGGCGAGGCAGCCTCTTCAGGCCATCGCCAGGATTGAGAACCTACCTGACCCAGCCAACCAGACGAAGATGCAAACAATTTGCTCAGATGTGCTCGACTCTCTTCACCATCTTCTTACCATGGAGTCCAAGGACCCCCGTGGGGGTTCCAGGCATGGGCTTGCCTGTCTCCTGGGTCGTGGCACAGGGGATGAGTGTCCCTCTCCTGTGACATGTAGGCCATGAAGTTTTAGGTAAAAGTGTCATGAGTTTGCATTTTTCTGGAGAAACGATACATGGCTTTCTATTTGTCTGACATGTTTTCAGGGATGTCAGTCACCCCCTCCCCACACACACAATATTAAAGCTTCTGATCTATGTTGACAAGAGTTTACATATATATATATATATATATATACTCCTTATTTTTATAAACATAGTCTAGGACAGGGGTAGTCAGCCTTTTTATACCCACCGCCCGCTCCTGTATCTCTGTGAGTAGTAACGTTTTCTAACCACCCACCGGTTCCACAGTTGTGGTGACTTATAAAGTAGAGAAGTCACTTTACTTTATAAAATGTATAAAGCAGAGTTACAGCAAGTGAAAGCATATAATAATAATTACTTACCAAGGACTTTATGTCGGATTTTCGCTAACTCTGGCAGAATAAATCTTTATAAAACAACTTACTACAGTTAAATCTATCTTTTTATTTATACTTTGGTTGCTCCGCTACCGCCCACCATGGAAGCTGGAGCGCCCCCTAGGGGGCGGCAGGGACCAGGCGGACCAACGCTGGTCTAGGAGGTAGAGAGAGGGATGTAGCTCCTACTTTGCAGCTCTCAGGGAGGACAAAGGATGTGGGAACAGCAGAGGTGGCCAGTTTACAGAAGGTATATATATGCTCCCCTTCCATGGAGGAGCCTGGACGCACAGAAGCAGCTGTCCAGCTGGGGGCAGTTCACATCGCTCCCTGCGGCCACGTGTGTCCACACGGTGCATCCCTGCCAATGGAGTGTGATTGATGGCACGTGTACCACTGTCCCGCTGACCAGGTTAAGAACGAGGTCTAACTTTCCACCTTCCTTTTTCCTCTGCGGCCATGACCGTGGAAGATAGTAAAGCCACCAGTGACAGGGGTGCAGGTCCCCGAATCTCCAGTGGAAGGCCGCTCAGTAAACCCCTGACTGTCCAGAGGCAATGGACCCTTGTTTCAGCCTCAGATGAACTCATGCTCTAATAGCCATCAATACTTTGTGCTCACATGTTATCGACACGAAGGTTGACTTCCCTGATACGAAAGTCAAGGTCAGCAGCGTGTGATCAGTGTTACCAAAGTGCTAGATGCAAGGGGACCCCAGAAGGGGAGGCCAGAGGAAGGTGGGGGAGGCCCTGCAAGTGGGCGGGTCCAAGCAACACCTCAGTGAGGAGTGGAACCGAGGTGACATGTCCACAGAACGTCAAGCACACTGGGAGGAAGTGGGTGATGGAAGGTAGCATTTGAAACAGCAGAAAGAGCACGTGCACAGTGGGGACAATGGGGTGCAAAGGGTGGGCAGGGGGAGGGGCTCCAGCGTGGCCACAGTGGGGAATGGGGGGATGAGTCTGCAAGGTCTAGAGCTTGAAGGAGTTTTGAGTGATCCCAAGGGCCAGATGAACAGGTTACAATCAGATTGGTTGTTTTTTTTTGTTTGTTTTTATATTTTTCCAAAGTGAGAAGAGGGGAGGCAGAGAGACAGACTCCCGCATGCGCCCGACCGGAATCCACCCGGCATGCCCACCAGGGGGCGATGCTCTGCCCATCTGGGGTGTTGCTCCATTGCAACCAGAGCCATTCTAGCACCTGAGGCAGAGGCCATGGAGCCGTCCTCAGTGCCCGGGACAACTTTGCTCCAATGTAGCCTTGGCTGCAGGAGGGGAAGAGAGAGATAGAGATGAAGGAGAGGGGGAAGGGTGGAGAAGCAGATGGGCACTTCTCCTGTGTGCCCTGGCTGGGAATTGAACCCGGGACTTCCACATGCCAGGCTGATGCTCTACCACTGAGCCAACTGGCCAGGGCTAGATTTGTTTTTTTAAAGATAAGTCTGGTTGTTGAGTGAAGGGTGAAAGAAACAGGACTGAGTCGTTCGCCTAATCCTGGCAAGTTGAGACAGTGGCCCAAACTAATGAGGAGGTGACAGGAACGGAGAAGTGCCCAGATTAAGTTAGAGGAAACACAGGGCTGGAGCCAGAGATCCATGCCCACATGGAGGGGCAGGGCCAGGGGACCCAGGACTGCTAGTAACCCTGCCAGCCTTGGCTCTGCCAACAGGTGGGTGCCTACTTATTATCTCCGTGAGGTTAGTTTTCCCTGTAAAACAGGAACAGTAACGACTTTGCAGGGTTGTGTTCGGATGAAATGAGACCTGGCTTCTGGACGTACCCTAACCCTGCTGTGCTGGACAATCGGACAGCTCTTGCCCATGGGGAACAGCTACGTAAGCACCACCCAGGCCTCTCAGACTCAGGGACCGAGGGTGTGGAGCATCCTTAAGACCCGTTAGAGGCGGACATGGAGAAGGACCCTCTACTCTGGGGACCAACCTCACAAGCAGTGAGGGGTGTGTCTCCCCCATGGAGCCCACATTTCCCTTAAGTTCCCCCAAAGCAAGTTGTAAAAGCCCCGAGGTGGCTCCGCTCTCCTTACGTAGACCGCACGGGGGGCCATCGCATGGCCGCCGGTCCCTGAGGTCAGCCTGTCCTCGGCACAGCCCTGAAGCCTTGTGTGGACAGCTTCCTCGGACTACGGGTGGGTCTCGGTCCTGGCTGTTTCTAGTCACGTGCAGTTCTCCACGACAGAGATGCATTTCTAAGTCCCCCCCCCCCACCCCGATCTCCCCAAAGTCGCCGTAGACACTTAGAAAATGCAGAAGAAGGATCCTGTCGCCAAACTGACTCGTAGATAAGGCATCTTTCTGAGCACAGTCAGCGTTCTCTGTGGCTTCCCCCGTCACATGGCTCTTCTCCTTGGTTCTGACACCAGCCGGGCGCGCTGGGCTCCGGCTCACCATCAGCGATCAAGACACCGAGTTCATTTTATTTTATTTTATTTTATTCATTTTAGAGAAGAGACAGAGAGAGAGAGAGAGAGAGAAAGGGGGGAGGAGCTGGAAGCATCAACTCCCATATGTACCTTGACCAGACCAGTGCAGGGTTTTGAACTGGCGACCTCAGTGTTCCCAGGTCGGCGCTTTATCCACTGCGCCACCCCAGGTCAGGCCCGAGTTCATTTTTAGAAACTGGAACCCACCTCCGCACTGATCCGCACTGAGCTAATGAGACGGGGACACTGAAGTCTGACTTGCCGACATGCTTGCAATTTACCGACCCGCCAGAGCGTCTCTCTTCAGCCAGACTGCAAAGCATTTCTTTTTTTTTGGACCCAGAGAAACCCGCCTCAACCCATTATGCTTCCACATCCTTCCCCTGAAGCTCGGCCCACTGACTTGGCGGGTGGCACACGCCATTGTTTATGGCAGCGAACCCTTGATTGGCGTGCCCAGGTTCGAAGATTAAAAAGGGGGCCCGTTCACACAACGCGCCAGCCGGGCGTTACAAAGGTCTTCGCGAAAAACCACAATTAGCTACAAGCATAGCCGTATCGTGAGTGCTTTTGGAACCGTAAACCTCTTGTTGGGCAGCGCCGTTTAAAATGTGTGATGGAGTGCGTGGCGATACCTAATTTAGTTGTTCTCGGATGGTGGCAGCCAGCGGGCGGGAGGGTGCTCCCCATCTGCGTTTGCAGCTCAGGGAACGTCTGCGGGCCCCCTCCACGTGATGAGAAATCATTCCGGAAGGGAAGGGGAGGCTGTAGGGGCTGGGGGTGAATGAGGCTGTTGCTGGGTAAGGGGCACATTCCAGGAGGCCTCGCAGGCGGGCACTGGGGTCCAGGCTGGGGAGCCCTCCCGGAGGGCAGCTGTGCTTCACTGCCCCAGAGCCCGGGAGGGAAGTGTCTGCAGGGACGGATCCTGCAGCCGGCCGGGCTTATCTGCCCAGCATGGACTCCCATCTCCCTTCTGGTAACAGAGCTGCCTCTCCTTTGGGGAACCCCCCCCCCCCAATGCATGCAGAACTTGTGGGATTGTCAGTCTTAGGTCCCCAAGCTCACCCCCAACACTGGGACTGGGGGAGCATGCAGACCAGGCTGGTACCTCCAGGACTGACTGGCAAGTCAGCAAAGTCCGAGAAATCAGATTCCACCCCGAGATGCGACCGAGCCCATCAGAGAGGCAGCCTGCCCTGGCTTTGCCCCCCACTTATGAACGCAGCCGGGGCTCAGCACCCACCTTTCTCATCCTGTGGAAGGGGCCACCCTGAGGCAGGAGGCCACGAGGCAAGTGTCCAATGAAAAGCCAGGCCAGACATGGACAGCCTGCCAGGAGCACTCCCCTCGAGTCCCGGACCCAGGAATGACGGCCACCCCCGGACGGCCTGGTGGCTCCACGGGGACCTCCCACTCCCCGGCTCTTCCTGCAGTGGGATTGAGCTGGGTTTCTGTCCCTTTAGAAAGAGCTCTCATGTGATTATTTTAAAAAAACGCAATTTAAATAAAGAGGTCAATTAAACTTCTTCCCATTCGATCACAAGTCTGGGCTCTGTGTGTGATAAGTTTCTGATTCTAGAGTCCATGAAATGGTGATTTGTGGCACATTTTATTTCTGGTGTGTATGAGAGAGATAAAAATCACATTAGGGTGAAGCCAGCCGAGAGGCTATTTGGTCCCCCCCCCCCCCCCTGCATGCGGAGGGTGGTTGTGTCTACACGTTCGGGCCAGGAAGTCTATCTGTCATGGCCGTCACAGGCCCAGCCGCACACAGCGGTTTCCCCCCAGGGACAAGCACAGAAGGAGCTGTCTGTCAGGGGAGGGGTTGTCACGGAGAACAGTGACCCCCCCCCCCGTCTCAACACCGGTGTCCGCCCTCGCTCTACAGCCTCCACTTTCTATCACGTACTCACTTCTACTAATCGCTTTGTTGGGGTTTGTTTCACACACTGCATAGTTCACCTAGCTCAGCGTGTTTCCAGTGCCGGAACACGGGCTGGCCCGCCAGAGCTTCCGTGCCAATCCGCGATCGCAGACCCCACGATCTCGCTCACATTCGCTTGGGCTCAGGGCGGTTTCTGCCTTAGCGGTCCCCGAAATAATTCTCCTATTTTCACCGGTTCCCCAAGTGTAAAAATGCTGAATTACCGGGGGACCTGGCTAACGTGTACAATTCCGTACGTGTTAGTGTGTTCAGAGCTGTGAAGCCGCCCCCATAATCCACCCTAGAGCTTCTCACACCCCCGAAAGAAACTCTGCGGCTTTATCTGGTGGCCTCCCGTTCCACCCTCCCCTCGGCTATTCCGAAGTTTCCTAAAAAGTGGAATCACGTCGTACGTGATCTCCTGTACTGGCTTCCTCGGCGGAGCATCCTGTGTTCAGCATCCATCTAGACACCAGCGGGTCATTCCTCTGCACGGCAGGGATAGCTGAGTGCAGGGACAGCCCAGTTTGTGTGTCCACTTGCAGGTGGACATTTAGGGCTGTTTCTTCTCGGCTAGTCTAAGTGATGCTGCTGTGAATACTCACGTACGGTGTTCTGTGGCTTATACCCACGAATGGAAACACCGCGTCCTACAGGAATCCGACTTTCAACTGTTGGAGGGACTTCCCCACCATTTCCGCAGCGGCTGCACCATGCTGTGTCCCCCCCACCCCAACCCCAGCGGGGCCCAAGGCTTCTGATTCTTCCACATCCTCGCCAGCCCCATGTGTCTTTTTGATTCTAGCCATCCCAGTGGGCGTGAAGCGGTGTCTCTTCGTGGTTGGGATTGCAGGGCTGATGAGATTGAGCGCCCCCTCAGGCGCTTGGCGGCCATTTTTCTGTCTTCTTTGGGGAAATGTCTAGTCTGATTATTCATCCACTATTTTTTCTTTTTAGTAACAGAGTGAGAGCAAGAGACAGAGAGGAAGGGAGAGAGATGAGAAGCATCAATTCTTCATTGCGGCACCTTAGTGTTTCATCGATTGCTGTCTTATAAGTGCCTTTTGACCAGAGTGGGGCTCCTCTTGAGCCAGTGACCCTTTGCTCAAGCCAGCAACCTTGGGCTTCAAGCCAGCGACCTTGGGCTTCAAGCCAGTGACCATGGGGTCATGTCTATGAACCCGCACTCAAGCCAGTGACCTCAGGGTTTTGAACCTGAGTCCTCGGCATCTCAGGTCGACACTCTATCCACTGCGCCACCACCTGGTCAGGCTAATACACTTTTTAAACAGGTTTTATCACTCTGATAGCAGAGGCAATAGCACTGAGATGAACAGACTTTGTCCTCAGGTTTTGGGATGACTATCTCTTCCTGGGATATACAGTCTGTCTGGAGGTGATGGAGCCAAGAGAAGACAAACACTTCCTCCTCATCCCAGGGCAGGTGGTCTGGTAGATGGATGTGAGGCTGAGTGTTAACACCTCTCTTCAACCTTCAGAACCTTCAGGTCTGCATGTCACCTCCTTAGAGAAGCCCTTCTTGATTGCTCTTAGATCCTGTGAATTAGGTTTTATATTAGGCTTATTTTTTTTTTCTGTTTCCTTCATAACACTTTAATGACTTAGAATTATGTGACTTTTCTGCTTCCTTTTTTCCCCTTCTGTTTCCCTGCCCATTGAGGGCAAAGTCCATGCCTGGTTCACTCCTGCTACTGCCATGTTCTCAGCAGCGGCCCCGGTTCCTGGTACTGAGCCTTTGCTCAGCAAGCATTTCCTGGACAGAAAATAGCTCAGGCTGTGAGAAAAAAACAGCTGTATTTGTTTATGTTCCTCAAATATTGGTGGAAATCTTGTGAAATAGTCCCCACGAAAAGACTCTCAAACAGACTCACGACTACCTTTATACCCTACGCCATTTACTGAGCAAAATCAATACCCGTGTCATGCTTTCCACCTTCAATCTTGAAAATTGCAGTGTGACCTGGACATTCTTCACACGCTCATCATTCGGGGAGATGTTCAGCTCAAGACGGTCTCCTCCCGGAACCTATGATCCACGCACCGACAGGATTGTATCAACAAGGCGGTGTTATCTGTGTTATAAACCTACTGCGCTGAGCCCGCCTGCAGTGGAATTTGAAGACTCCCAAGGGCTCTGTTCTTTGTCCACATCTGTGTCATGGGAAAATGCTCCTGGCCACAAGAATAACCTACCTCACGTGTCACGAGCACAGGTTCTGAATACCAGCCTGTCCCGGAAGCACGGGTTTCAGGCCATTCCCTATATCGGTCACTCTTGTATAGAATAAACGTTTGAACAACATTCCGAAATAGGACATGAAATCCCAGGCTAGGGCATGAGGAGTCTTCAAAATTATGAGTCATTTATAATGCTTGCTCACATATTCATCACACTGTAGAACTCTGGCTAAAGGGAGAGCCTTCCTTTACTTTCTCTGCAGCCCTCCTTCCTGAGCATACAGGTGAATCCCCACTGGTGGCTGGCTGGATGTGGAGGATGAGGGGGACATCCAGGTTCGTTCTCAGGTGTCATATTGTGAGTTAAGGAGAAGCAGAGTTCAAGGTGGTGTTGAGAGCCAGCCTCTCTGTGTCAAAACCTGACACTGCCACTCTGGGTTCTGTAGCTTTGGGACAGTTACTCTCCCTCTCTTGGCCTCCATTTCTTTATCTGGAAAGTTGGATAGTGATGGCATCCCCTTCACAGAATTGATGGAAGGACTGAGTGATCTCATCCACATAAAGACTTAGAACTGACCTGGAAGATAGTGCTTACAATGATTTGCTTTCTTTTCCTCTTCCTTCATCTTAATTAGTATCACCATCATCACTATCACCATCATCATCGTTATCATCACCATCACCACCACAATCATCACCATCCCCGTCATTATCATCACCATCACCATCACCATCATAATCATCATCACCATCACCATCATTATCATCACCATCACCATCACCATAATCATCATCACCATCATTATCATCATCACCATCACCATCATCATTACCATCACCATCACCATAATCATCATCATCACCATCACCATCATCACCATTACCACCATCATCACCACCATCATCACCATCACCACCATCACCATCATCATCATCACCATCATCACCATCACCACCATCTCCATCACCATCATCATCACCATCACCACCATCATTACCATCACCATCATCATCACCACCATCATCATCACTATCACCATCATCACCATCACCATCATCATCATCATCACCATCATCATCACCACCATCATCATCATCATCACCAACATCACTACCATAACCATCATTATCATCACCATCACCACCATCACCATCATCACCGTCTTCACTATTACCACCATCATCATCCTTATCGAGAATACAGGAGGAGAAGGAATTTAGGGGAAGGTATATAAACTGTTGACAGATTCCACTTTGGACATGTTCACTTTGGGGTCTCTGTGGGGCCTCCAGTTAGGGGCATATGCTAGGTAAAGAGAAACATTGGCCTGGAGCTCAAAGGAGACACGCTGGCTGCTGGTGTGGCTTGGGGACCACTTGTGTCCAGGTGATAGATGGACGTGTGAGGCTGTGTAAGAACACACAGTCAGAGCAGGTGGGGTAAGAGCAGAACAGGAGTTATGGGCCACAGCTCACAAGGGAACACAGAGGCAGAGGAACCAGTGAACAACCTGTGGTCCCCGAGGTAGGAAGAAACCAGGGATAACACCGTGTCTCAAATGAAGAGAGGATGAATGGGGTTTAATAAAGGAAATGGTCCATAATGCTAAATGATGAAGAACATTCCCATCCGTTAGGGGACTGAGGAGCCCACTGACCTGAGTAGTTAGGAGCTCACGGCTAACATTTGCCAGAGCGCAGAGCACAGAAACAGCTGACTTGAACTTGGTGGCCATGACCTGGTGCATCATGCCGTCAGATGCTCTGGTCGGTGAGAAAGTGAAGGGTTGGTGTTGAGAATTCAGGGAGTCAAGTCCTGCTTGGGTCCCTCTTTCTCTTCAGGACAGCCAGTGCCACATTACGTCCAAGGAAGGATAATTCACGGAAAGGGGGATGAAGTAGCAACTTAGTAGTCACTCGGCAAACGCTGAGTTCCAAGAAGTGGCCTTGTGGGTAAGATCAGATCAGGTCATGATCCTGAACAGCCAGCCTGGCTCTTGGACTTAAGCATCTCACCTCCATCTGATGGTGGCAAGAAGTTCGAAAGTGGGTGGAAAGAGTGCTCGCACCACGGGGGGTGGGAACCGGGAGCCGGGGGCTGCGCTCTGGATGTGGGTGCAAGTGTCCTGCTCCTCTGGACTGAGTATGTCCCCCAGAATCTATAAGTCAAAGCTCCACCTCACGTGTGATGGTTCTGGAAGGCGGGGCATCCGGGAAGTGACTCGAGTTAAATGCGGTCACGAGAGTGGGTTTGTAAGATGGTTTTCATGCCTCTGTAAGAAGAGAGCAGAGACTTTTCTCTTTCTTTCTGTCACATGAGGGCACAGCAAGAAGGGACAGCCATCTGCAAGCCAGGACTCGGGCCTTCCCCAGGACCCAAACAGCCGGTGCCCGGACCCTGGTCCTCACAGTCTCAGGAACAGTGAGAAATAAACGTTTGTGTTTCATACTCAAGTTAATGGTTCTTTGCTGTTGTGGCCAAAGCCGACCGAGACACCTGCTCACTAGTAACATGCGGCCCGGCCCAAGGCTCATCCCCACCAACAGTCCCTTCTCCGTTGGGAGGGTCTAGCATTCCCCGAAGACCTCGCCACACAGACAGAAATGTGGGACGGGACCCGCCTCTGCCCTTCCCTCTCCTGGCCGTTTGTGTTGACCTGGGGGGGTGACAGTGGGGTGGATACGCCCGAAGATGTGATTTCTATATCTGCCGCACTGCCCACAAAAGCACTACTTTCTTATCTTTCCCAAAGAGCCGGTAATGACAGAACCCTTGGGTGTTATTATACCCTTCGAGGGACTCCATGAAGTATTGATACATTTAATTCTGGAGGCGATCGCGGGTGGAAAATATGGCCCCACGGCGTATCACAATAGAAATCACAGGCTCAAACACACATCCACCCAACCAAGCGCGCCGTTGAATTAAGACTGGCTGTTTGCGTTCACCGGAGCTGGCTACGCAGTCATCTGATTGTGCCGCCAGCTAGATCCTCACACCAGCAGGCGAGCCGGAGCAGGTGCAGGAAGGCAGGAACGCGCTGGCAGAGAAAGGCTCCAAATTGAGAGAATTTTATCCGTTAAGTTCTATTTTCTGGAGACTGAAAAAAAAAAAAAAACCCAAAACACAAACAAACAAAAAATCACGTAGCAATCTTACCAATTTAGTGACGGAATGTATCTGTTTCGTAGGGACTGAGACTCTACACGAATTCTTAAAATGTCACCTCGCATGTTAACACGTCCCGTGCCACCAAGGCCAGGACTTGCCTATGAACAGACTTGACTCCCAAGAGAGCCAGCCCCAAGGGGCGCCTACCGGGTGATACGCCCAGCCACGGGGGGTGGGGTTGGGGGTGGGCTGAACAGCAGCCAGTATCCCCATTCCTTGTCACGAATGGAAGTAGGCTTTCATCTCCTGTGACCTCTCTCACGAGTACCTTCCCAGATGTTGTCTGGGAAAAGGAACAGCTGTCGGCCGGGAGAGAGCGCGTCGTGGGGAGAGATTCTCCCCTTCCTGCACGCGCTGTTGCGGGATTCGTGCGTGCTGCTCCGTCCTCTTGACTGCGGTGCACTGGGGCCATTTACGAAATGTCCACGAGACCACCCTGAGTGGGCCAAGTCCCTGGGCCGTCAGCTGCTGTGCCAGACCCCAGGAGACGCTAAATAAACATGGGTTCATATGTATGAAGAAACACTCGTTCGTACGTGTACACCTTGCCGAGCGCACAAGAAGGCCTTCTAGAGCGATGGTGAATGCACGTTTGACGAGGTATATAGATAGCATGACCCGTTTTTAGAGTTACGGCACTTTACGTCGTAACGATGGGCAGTCCGCACACCGGGAGAGGATTTCTGTATTGGAGTCAGTCCTCCGTAGTTAATAGCGGAAGACGAAGACCTGCCTCCCTGACGGTCACAAATCATTTGCTTACAGAGCAAAGCCAGACCTCACACACACACAAAATGTGCTATGTTAATGCAAATACGCTTCGTCCCCCCCGGGCTCACGCCTTCCTTGTTAATGAACGTCTGTGATTACTGGTCAAGGAAAACAGATGGGCCCTGGGTTCAGCAGCCAATGTTCTGCATTGATTTCACTGTAAAGAGGAGGACGGTGCACAGTTTCTCGGTACTAGAGAAGTCGATTTGTTATTTACATAGCAAATAAAAGAAACAAACAGGAAAGCACGTAAGACCGATGACAAGGTCACACCACGAGGCAGAATAAGGGAACAGGATGTGGATGAGCCTCTGATGCTAATCCAAGCTGACCGTGTTCAAGTCCCAGCACTGTCCCCGGCCGCAAGGTACAGGTGTCTTTTCGTGGTTGATGCACCAGGTGGGTGAAAGCAAACATGCCCATTTGCCCTCATACCCACCGCCCGGGGCGAGAATAAACCGGGCTGGCGAGGACACGGCCCGTTTGCTCACCACAGATGATACTACATGTCATCTCCAGCCTGGCATCAGGGACAAAGAGCAAATGTCCCCTGTGCAGATGAGCCGGCCAGCCGAGAGTCAGAGAGCCGGTCTCGGGAGGTGGCTCAGTGCACTTACGTAATCGGAACCGGAAGACGCCTGTCACGTGCAGCTCCCCCAGATAAACACCCCGCAGCTCCCAGAGCCCTAGCATTAGCAAGGAGCGGGTCACGCGCGGTGACTGCTGGTTAAAATGGATGGAACTCTTTCATCCTTGGGAGCGAGAGTTAACTGAGCTCCTTCCTCAAACCAGGTGTGCCGCACAGCAGCGCACACTCGTCCGAGGGTGATGAACATCGCGACGCGTCTGCGCCTTCGTGTGAACCCACTTATCTGAGCTCTCTTCTATGGGAGGTAGAGAGCCCTGACCAGGTGGTGGCACAGTGGGTAGAGCATTGACCTGGGATGCTGAGCACCCAGGTTTGAAACCCCGAGGTCGCCTGCGCTTGAGCGTGGAATCACAGACATGACTCCATGGTCGCCGGCTTGAAGCCCAAGGTCGCTGGCTTGAAGCCCAAGGTCGCTGGCTTTAGTGTGGGATCACAGACATGAACCCATGGTAGCCGGCTTGAAGCCCAAGGTCGCTGGCTTGAGCGTGGGATCACAGACATGAGCCCATGGTTGCCGGCTTGAAGCCCAAGGTCGCTGGCTTGAGCGTGGGATCACAGACATGACTCCATGGTCGCCGGCTTGAAGCCCAAGGTCGCTGGCTTGAGCGTGGGATCACAGACATGAACCCATGGTTGCCGGCTTGAAGCCTAAGGTCGCTGGCTTGGCTGCAGCTCCCCTCAACCCTCTGGTCAAGGCACGTATGAGAAAGCAGTCAATGAACAACTAAAGTGCCCCGACTGCGAGTTGATGCTTCTCTCTTCTCTCCCTTCCTGTCTGTCCCATTCTCTCTCAGAAAAAAAGAAGAGAAAAAAAAAGGTTGAGAGAAATAGATTGGAAAAAGAATACACCCCAAACATTTAGACACTGGAGTTTATGGGGGTGCATTCAGAACTTTTGGTTGTAAATAACAGGAGACAACCAGCTCTATTTTTATGACACTGTCTTTACCAAGAACCAGCCTTCGGTCTGGTTTGATTTTTCTCTATTTTATTATATTTCCGATTGTATTGATTTCTCCTCTAGTTTTTATCATTTCTTTCCTTCTGCTTCTTTCAGGAATAGTGACTACTCTTCTTTCTCTAGATTGCTAAGGTGGAAGCTGAGATTACTGATTATATATCTTTCTTCTTTTCTCATATAGGTTTGTTATGGTAAATATTTCCCTGTAAGCACAGATAACGCTGCATTCCATAATTCTGTAAGTTGTATTTTCATTTAGATCAAAGCAACTTAACATTATTTCTTGACACGTTTTCTTTGAGGCGTGTGTGATTTTGAAGTGCGCTAAGTTACTCTGGGATTTTTCGGTGACGCGTCTTATTATTGATTTCTTTCATTCCACTGCCGCCTGAGAACACACGCTGTATGTATGATCTGTGTAGACTTTGTTCAGGCACATGTGGTAGTTCATCACGTGGTCCATCTCGGTGGAAGTTCCACGTGAACTTAGGAAGAACGTGTCCTCGGCCGCCGTGGAATGGAGTTTTCTGGAAATGCCAATACGATCAAGTTGATGGAGAGGGCCGCTCAGGTCATCTATACCTCGCTGATTTCTCACCTGCCTGATCTATCAATTACTCTGTCTCGGAAAATGGAGACATAGTTATTCCCCTGCACCACAAAATTGCGGGAGGGCCAGAGGCAGAGCTGACTTTTGGAACCACCAGGACCACGTCGGTGTCTCGACATTTCCTGTATGTGGTGATCTCTCTCTGTGCCAGCATCACCCTCTGCTACTGTGGATGGCGGCATGGTCTCCCCCAAGACTGCGGCAAGCTCTGGGCTCACACCCGAATAACTCTGCTACCACGCAAGCAAGAACCTCCCTCCTTAGCTTCAAATAATAATAATAACAATAAAAGAAGTGTGGAAGAGTTGTGATTGGCTCACCTTGCTCACACGCCATAGCCTGGACCAATCCATCGCTGGCCGTGGAAGGGGAGGGACTAGGCTTGGTTCAGGCATGAACCACAGGCTCACTCTCGGGGCTGCAGAGATGGGACCATTACCAGAAAAGATCAGGAAGCTTCTTCCCAGGCATCAAGAGGGCTGTTTCAGAAAGGGGGCAGTGTCGGAGGTGGGGGCAGGGAGACAGAGCCCAGGAACAGGAAGCAGAAAGTAGGGAACTGCTCACTGGAGGCAACAATTTGCCACGTCACGGTTTCGTCTACTTCGAAAACCCTTTCGAAGCCTTTTAAGTGTTGATAGGAAGGGATGATGTCCAGCCTGGCCTCTGATAGTCCTTGCTGAAGTGATTAATGGGGTCTGGGCATCTGTCGGAATAAATCTCATGGGGGGCATGGGGGGTGGCGATCGAAGCCGCTCTCTTTTATCGGCCGTTTTTATATTTCATGCATGCTTAGCTTTGACGAGGCAGACGTACCAACTGCTGGTTCTCCTTGGAAGTTCCAGCCGCCACAGCCCCCACCGAGTAGAATTCCAAACCCCCTACAACGACCATCCTTGGCAGCTCAGTCTGAACGCGTCTGCCATTTTATTTTTTTATTAATTCATGTTCCTCATTCAAGTTTGACCCGAAATGACCTGAATCGCTATGAAAAAAATTTTCCAAAAGGAACCAACGTTTTAATAACACTTTCTGTAAAAACAGGTACAAGGGGTGTAAGGCTGCTTTCGTTCAGCCCAACGTGGCGTCGTGTAAGGAAAAGAGGAAATGGATAGCCTAACGTAAAAACATAGCTAGGAGGGAAACGGGGCGGGGGGCTAGGCGGGGGGCTAGGGGGAGGCGGGGGAGGCGGGGGAGGCAAGACTGCTCGGGCGGAGGACCCCACGATGCTGTGGGCAGGCGGTGTTTTATTCAGGTGTCCACTTGAAACCTGCATGCTTTTGTGGCTCTATGCCACCCCGATAAATTCACTTCATTTAAAAAAATACATAATTCAGGGGCGTCCGAAAGGTCTTCATTGAGGGGTTCACACATTGTTTCGGGACCTGCTCTGACCCCAATGCTGGCTCTGCTGTTTGTAGGGGGCTTCTCCCTCAGCCCACCTCCTTCTGAGTTGCTGCCCGGAGGAAGAGACGCCACGCCTCTCAGGGTCCCAGCAGGCATCAAGGTTACTGCTCCCTGGTTAGCGTGGGAGGCTCAGTCACCAGAACATCAGTCCCTCAGTGTGACAGTGGCTCTCAGTGCCCGCCCGGCCGGGCTGAGGAGGGCGGAGTCAGACTGTGGACTGTGATCTCAGGAAAAGAAAGAGACAGTCCCCCCTGGAAGACACCTGGCTTCTTCGTCGACACAGTAGCGCTAATGGCAACAGCGAGAGGTGCTTGCTTCCCCCTCTTCTGGGCATTTTAAGCGTTTTAACTAATCTCACCCTCCTAACAAGCTCCTGAGAAGACACAGATCGAGAGACTGGCTCCAGGTTACATGGCCCGGACGTAGCAGGAGCAGGATCTGAACCGAGGCCATCTGCCTCCAGCCTGAGGGGCGCCAACCACTGCACCATACTGCTGCTTCACAGACATGCTTCACCCAAAGGGCCACACTACAAGGCAGGGCACAAGGGCAGACAATGGCCAGTCCTCCTCCTCGGAAGGCATGTCTTCAGATGCTCTTCCGGCGACTGTGAACGGTGTCCTGATCCCAGATCGCCTGGTTCATTTGGAACCCACATCAAAGGTGAAGGTTGCGACGTTCCGTCCAGGACCAGTATGTTTCGGTCTTCTGTCTCCAGTCTCGGCTTCAACAGATGTGCTTTCAATAAAATGGGTTAGGATTGAGGTGCACCTGTGCTTATTTATATGTGTCTGTGTCTGTCTGGTTCTCTCCGTTTCTCCCTTGAAGGCAGATGTCCCCAGGAACTCCATTCCGTGTCTCCTCAAACCCCAGGGGACCCCACAGACCTGGAGACCACCCGTCCTCCATCTATGCACGGGCCGGCCCCGTTTCCCCTGACAGCCGGCACGCATCCAGAGGGACTCAAAGAGAAGACGCATCCTGCGTTTCCGCCCTGTAGAGATACTGTGGAGTTGACGGGGGGGTAGGGAGGGTGGGGTGGGGCTGGGAAAACTGAAAGCCCGGAGGGGGGGTCCATGAAAGGAGAGAAAGCACTTAGAAACCGGGGGTTAGGAACTTCTGCAGATCTTAGTGTGAAAGAAAAAACAGTCTTGATGAATTCAGTTCATAATGTTACTGGGTTTAACCAGATAGTTTTATTTCCCAAATTATTGTTACTTTTAATATTATTTAGAGAATTAAATTTAACAGGGTGACATTGATCAATAAGAGTACAAGATTTCTGTAGCATTGGAACTGTTGATTATGTTGTGTGTCCATCACCCAACGTCAAATCATTTTCCGTCACCGTGTATTGGTCCCGTTTGACTCCCCTCCCTCTACCCCCCTCCCCCGCACCCCCGGAAGAGGACTTGAACAGACACTTCTCCCAGCAAGACACACAAATGGCCAACAGCTATATGAAAAGATGCTCATCGTCACTAGCTGTTAGAGAAATGCAAGTCAGATCTCCCACGGTTTATGCTGTGCTGTAAACCAGCTAAAGCCCGAGGACTTACACTCATATTTTATTTCCCATCGGGCTGTGGGACGCCTGCGGTCGGCTCACCCGAGCCGGCCGGGCCGGGGATGGCTCTGTCCCAGCTGCTGTTCCTCCTCCTCCCGGGATGAGCTTGGGCATGACATTCTCATGACCAGGGCAGAGGTGGCAGGGGCACAGACCCAACTGTGTAGCACTTTTCAAGCTTCTGTTTGTGTAACAGCCTGGATTCGAACCCAGGCCGTCGGGACCCACAGCCCTCGCCTTGGGGGAGAAGCCGGAAGAGCCTGCACAGTAACAGCCCAGCAGAAGGTACGAGGATGCGGCCATGGCAACCCACGCCCACACACCAGCTTCGTGGAGGGCCACGGCAACCACGCCACACACCAGCAGAGGGTGAGGACTGGGGGCTCAGGACGACCACGGAGCAGAGGAGAAGCAGTGAGCACCAGGCGAGCGGCGTGAGGAGCCGGGGACAGGGTGGCCCCCATGCTGCGCTGGTCCAGACACCTTCTGGGTCCAGCTTCCCACCACGAAAACCTCTGCCCAGGCAGACTTCTCAGGTAAAAGCAGAACCACCCGGGCCGAAGGTGACATCTTCCATTTGGCTTCCCCCCCGGACACCCCCTTCCCATTCTCTGCTCTGAGCACGGGAACCCTCGGGATCCTTAAAAATCTGTTTTAAAAACACTAACCCAGACCAAGCAGTCGCCACATTTTTCTCAAAGGGACAGATAATATTTTAGGGATTTAGGCTCCGTGGGTTGTCACATGACTCAACCCCCTAGCAATATGTAAATGAGCATGCACGACTACATTTAGTTCCAATTAAAGTTTTGTGTGGATGCTCAGATTGGACGTTCCTACCATTTTCATGTGTCACCAAATCTTACCTTTTTTTTTTTTTTTACCCATTTTAAAATATGAAAAACATCCTCAGCTCATGGGCCGTGTGCAGCCCGGCAGGGTCTCTGCAACAGGCCAGGTCTGGAGAGTGCCAGCCCCTGGACTAGACCTTTGTCAAGGCTAAGGACTCTGTCCTTGCTGAAGTATGAGGGACGGGGACCATCTCGGACACATGCTAAGCGGGTGTAACATAGGACTCCAGCACTTGAGGGGTTTTCAGACCCTGAATGTCCCCGTCCCCGAAGAGCTCCCTCTGCCAGCTCACACAGGTTCTGGCTGCGCTGTCCGACCCCTGCGCTCCTTTATTCCACAATAGAAAGATTTTTTATTTTATTTTATTCATTTTAGAGAGGAGACACACAGAGAGAGAGAAAGAGAGAAAGGGGGGAGGAGCTGGAAGCATCAACTCCCATATGTGCCTTGACCAGACCAGTGCAGGGTTTTGAACTGGTGACCTCAGTGTTCCCAGGTCGACGCTTTATCCACTGCGCCACCACAGGTCAGGCTAGAAAGAAGATTTTTTAAAACCCTCTGAAATTCTGCAGGCGTGAGACCTTTCTCCTGAGAGCAAGTTTTGTTTTCTAATTTATTATTTATTGATTTCAGAGAGAGAGAGAAACATTGATTTGTTGTTCCACTCATTTTATGCGTTCACTGGTTGACTCTTATATGTGCTCTGATCAGGGATTGAACCCATAACCTTGGTGTATCAGGACGACCCTCTAACCAACTGACCTATCCGGTCGGGGCTGAGAGCACGTTTAGACCCGAGGGGTTCGGGAGGGAAGAGCTCAGCTTTGAAGATTCTAGAACAGAGACAGAAGGACTTGGCTCTCTCGCCTTGCGCTGGGCTGATGCGGGGGGCGGCACGTGCACAGGCGCTTCCTAACTGGGGGGCTGTGAAACTGGGGTGCCCACTTGCCATTTGCTGGTGCCAATGAGCGAGCATGGCCAATAGAGGCCTAACCCCCAGCCCCGACAACTCCTCTACATCAAAGTCTTTTCTCGGGAGCAGGAGCAGCTGTGATTTCTTCCTCCCAATTTGGAGCCAGTAAACAGAGAGACAGGAAGTGGAAGGAGGGAGGAACCCCAGAAGGCCTCAAATGTAATCAGCTTCGGAGCCATTAAAAATTGAATGCGTTTTTTATCATCTTCTAAGTCCCCCCCCACCCCACCCCCACCCCCCGGAGGTGGATGCTAAAAGCTGACGCACTTTGGCTGCATCGTGAACACACGGGATTTTTCTTTTCGAGAAGTCACTCGCACAAGAAGCACAGGAGACGGGAAGCCTCGCTTGTGCTGGACCTGGGTGTCTTCACTGCTTGGCCCTTCGGACTGAGACGAGCATCCTCAGCTCAGCCTAAGCAGCCCAGCACCTTTCTACACAGACGCAGGAACAGACACCGGAGAACGGGTAGAGGTGAGCGACCCTCGTCCCCAACTCCACTTCCCTCTGACCTCAGACTTCCTGCGGGAACCCCTCACACGTCACCAGCCCCGTCTCCTAAAAGGCCGGATTTCACCGGAAGCCTTCTCTGCGTGGATAACCCCCGACATAAAAATATTCTCTATTAGAGTATCTGTTCAAAACACACTGGGAAACTTGGAAAACCATAATAAAAGGGTCATTTCTGGATGCCTCTTCTCTCTCTCTCTCTCTCTCTCTCCCTGTTTTGCAACAATCACCCTGTTTTTTGCAACACTTGTGGCAGGAGATCTGGTTTCATGGGAACAGGCGTTCCATGGAGGACGCAGGGGAGCAGTCAGAGAAAACAGAAAGGTCGTGTCTCAGAATCCTTCTCTGCTGGGGGATCAGCCGGCACACAGACTAATTGCATTTTTTTAACAAACTATTCTATGAAGTGTCAAAACAGAACAAAACAAAAATGGGAGCCCCTCTCTTTCCCTGACGCGGTGGGTCATGCAGTCTCGCTGGGTGGTCAGGAAGTGCAGCGCACACGGGCGTGCGTGTGTATTGGCACCGAGCCTCCCTCTGACCCAGCGCGGCGCCCAGACGGGGGAACAATATACCTCCCCCATCCCACCCCGTGTTACTGCCACGGCGGGCTGTGTTCATTAGTGGTAATTATTTTCTAAGAATCTAGAGGGAGCCGTCAAAAAATATTAATCATGAGCGGAGGGCAAGGCAGCCTTCTGTGGTCGTAAAAAGACACGAGCGTCGCGGATTGTGGACTCGTTATGATTTACCCTCACGCCCGAACCCCGAGGGCGCATACAGAGCCTTTAGTGCTTTTATTAAGGAAGCGTGGGGATTTACGATCCAGCCTTGAGTTTCGCTGTAAAATAAGTTGCCCCATCGTTGCGTTTTTAACGTCAGTTTTGCGGGTATGTGTGTGGGGGGGGGGGTGGGGGGAGAGACAATCCTTTCCTCATTTTGATTTGGCTAAAAAAAAAAAAAAATACATTTTAAAAGTAGCAGCTCGTGGTTAGGAAATAGTGCCCAGATAAGGCTAATTAAAGCCATGTTGTCTGAATTTTCTCTAAGCGCTCTTTCCAAGCTCGGGGAACGCTTTCATTTTCCAGAGAAGGGGGTTCTATCCTGTGAAGTTCAGAAGTTCAGGGCCCGGCCTCCTCCCACCTGGGTTTAAGGAAACGAGCCCAGCCTTCCTCTCGTGACAGCCCTGTGGGGGACGGGACAGCGGCTGGGTCCCCCACCTTGTCTTGAAGGCTGGAAGGTCGCAGGCTCTGGGTCCCCCTGCCGGGTTCAACGTGGGGTTCTGCTCCTACCGGAAGCACCTTTGAAGAGTCGCGTAGCCTCTGTGAGCCTCGGTTTCCTCCTCGTGAACACGGTTGTGAGCATCCCATGAGGACGGTCACCTGAGGTGTCTGACAGACACTCTGCCAAAGGCTCAGCACTCGGCCAATGCCAGCTAGTGCCGTTCATGTTCTCACGAGGTTTCTGATACATCCCAGGATGTCCTCGTGGGATATGGTTTGGAGTCCCCTCACAATCAGGGTGACCGGCGTGTCCTGGTGCTAAAAGTGAAATGCACCCCCTGGGACGGGTTGCCACCACCTTCACTAGGGTGGTGACGCGTGTCAGGATTTTTCTGCCTTAGTGACAGTAGCTTTTTCAGGTGCCTGGGGAGACCCAGCACCCGGGAGCATCCGATTCAATACTGCTCAGGGGTACAAGACGTGTCTGGGGACACGTCTGACCGACCTTCTGATCACTGTCTGGTGGCTTTCATGCTGTGCCCTTGGTCTTTGGATTTGGGCTCATTCTGGAGTATCTCTGGGCGTCTGATTGCAAATTTTATCCGGTCCCTCTGCCCGCCTGGGTAGTGCGAGAGGTCCACCTGCCCGTGCGAGAGTCTGCCTCCCACGCTGCAGGCGGGACTGACGTGTGGCTCCCTGTGCTTAGCCGGTACTGACCTGGCATCTCCCCGGAGACTGCCCCCACCTGGTCCTCCAACCCTGGATAAATCGCCCCGCACCACGTCACAGACACGGGCTTGGGAACCCGTGCGAATCAATTCACCGCCCTTACGTCCTGGATTTTCAGCCACTTTGAACGCTCTCTGTGGGGACAGTCCCCTCATACGGACGGTTCTGTGTCCGTCTATAATCACGTTAGGAGAGAACTAGTCTTCGATGCCCTCCCGGAACGTCAACACCCTGCTTCGCCGACATTGATGTACCCCCTCTTTGGGGACCCCGTTCATGAAGGGAAAGGAGTTTGGCGGCCGGCGGAGAGAAGGGTTCCTGGGGCAGCTCCAGCCTCTCGCTGCTGCTCCTGAGCTATCTTCGTACTGGTGGCCACGTGTGTGATCCACAACTAGACAGGAGAAAAGGTGCCTGCTTTCTTTAATTGCAAAGGACAAGGAAGCTTACTTCTCTGTTTAGAGGTGACTACTCAAAGCAGGAGATAAGAGCATGCTCCGGGCTTCTGAGGTGTCCCCCACTCCCCGTGGAGACCCGTGGCTGGTTCCCCGTAAGTGCTGACTTATTCCAATGTGCCTTTATTGCCTCCCGGCCACCCCACTGCCCGAGGTTGCGGCTGGGAGCTTCCCCGCTCGGCCGGGCGGTCGGTTACTGGAGAACAGCCCCAGCACGCTCCTGTGTGCCTACTGCCGGGTGGGTGACCATCGTGGGGACATTTCCCAGGGCCCCTTTCTGACCTGCCTTAGCTTCTTTTGATCCTGTGTTTCAGAAACAACACCTGAGGGTGTGAGGAACACACCGGTCAGCGGCGCACACCATCCATTTCTCTCCTTCTCGTTAAAACTCAGAACGAGCTTCATTGGGCTCCGGGCGTCTGACCAGGCTCCACGTGGCTCTCCTCCTGTGGTGTACAGACTCCCCTCCTGAAGCAGAGCTTCCCATGTGGAACAGCCCGGGAGGCCGGTCCTGGCAGGTGGTCGTGCGTGAGACGTTACGTGCGGGTTCTAGGGAGGACAGCTGGGCCTTTGGATTCTCTGTCTTTTCTGAATGTCCACAGAACGTCACGTGTGTGATCCTTTCTAACAGTCCACACACTTGCCATCGGTTACTAGAGTGTGGTCTGCACAGCATTTAGAGTGGGGTCTTACAAACTGACCATCTTTGTTTGTTTGTGGAAGAGTATTTTTTTAAGTGATCGGAGGGGAGATAGAGAGACAGACTCCCACATGAGCCCAGACCAGAATCCACCTGTCAACTCCCATCTGGGGCCAATGCTCGAATGGATCAAGCTATTTTTAGTGCCTGAGGCAGACACACTGGGATCAACTGAGCTGTCCTCAGCACCCGGGGCTGATGCTCAAACCAATCAAGCCACTGGCTGAAGGAGGGGAAGAGGAAGAGAAGAGGAAGAGGGGTCCGTGTCCCCGCCCATCACTCACATCTGGCACAAACGAGGTCTGTGACAGCAATTTTCACATACCCTGTGGTTCCCATTCGGAAAGTGAGAGCTAAGTCCTCTGTCCACCTTCGGAGGACGGTATGGACAGTCCCACTCCACAATGAGAAAGCTACAGCTCAGGGGCACAGGTGAGCCCACCGAGGAACAGAGTGCGGAGTGCAGAGCCCGGACCTAGTATGTCACCCCGCTCCTTCCTCCCCCGCCGGGGCTCCCCTGCCTCTGCTGCCTCGCCGACATGTCCGTGGTACGTGGGAAGCACAGGGCACACCGCGAAGCCGCAGCACACACCACGATCCTCAGGTCTGCCACCCGCCCTTGGGCAGAGCCTCTCTGCTCCCTGTCACCCTGGATTGGATGTGTCTGCGTCACTCTCCACAGCGGATACAAGGCCGGCCCACCCTTCTCCCTGCCCGCTGACGGCAGGGGCTTCCTCGGGGTCTCCCCCATCACTCTGAGCTGGAAGATGCCCCAGCCCTCGCCCCCAGATGGCTTATTAAAGCCGGCACTGGGTCCCACCCAGAACTTTAGATTCGAGGGTCTGGAGGGGGCCTGAGAATCTGCATTTTCAACATGTTCCTAGTTAGGCAGCTGCTGCTGGCCCTCGGAAAACGGTCACTGCTCAACACAACCTATCTGCACGTAGCAGCCAGAGTGGTCATTCCACACTCGAGTCAGGTCAAGTCTCACCCATAGCTTTCCACACCCCCCACTCACACCCATTACAAACACCTGACCCCTCGTCCTGGCTTTCGGGGTCCTTTGGCGACGGCTCCTGATGACCTCTGACCTCATTTCCTCCTGTCCACTGGGCCCTTCCCACCTCGAAGCCTCCCACCAGGAGTGTCTCTTCCCCAAACCTGTGACTGTCTGGCTTCTCCTTGTCATCTAAGTGTCAGCTCAAGGCTGGTCTCCCCGGGGTCCCTTCCTGCATTCTGGTGATGAGGTGTCCTCTCAGGGACTCTGTGACCTTGTTCTATTTTCCTATCTGTTTTATGGATTTTCCTCCCCACACACACACCACCACCACCACCAGGACGCAAGCTGCACAAGAATGGGGCCACCGTCAGCCTCGCTCACACCCCGAACTCTGGTGCAGTCACACTCAGCACCCGTCCGATACGTGAACGACGGAGCCTCTAAGGCTCTCTCAGATGTGAGGTAGATCCCACCGCTTCCAGCCGAGAGGGTGTTGAGGGACACGACTGTGTTCCACGCGTCCTGACGAGACCCCTTCCTGAACAGCCCGGCTGTGGGGGCCGCCCACACCCCCACACCGAAGACTGCGAGTCTTCAACCCACACGCACTGTGAACACAGTGCAGGAATGTTATTAATGGCAACACCTCCGCTTCTGTGGAGCTCTAACCAGGTCACAGAGTCTAGTACACAGCTCTTTCCTCTCCAGCCTGCCCCAGTATCGGAGCAAGGGAAACAGATCGAGTCTCCCACGCCGGGTGACCCGGGGAAGTCACAAGGTGTCTCCAGTGTTAACACGGGGACAGGGGGCTGAGGCCGGACTTCGCGACTGACGTTCAATGAAACCGCCAGACAGTGAGAAACAGTTCACATTGTGACGGCGGGCTTTTTGCCGAACAAAGTGTGGGGATCGGGTACCCCTGTCTGCAAGTGAGGTCAAGACAGAACGTCCTAGGTCACCTCGGAATCCCCCGGGATCACTCAGGAGCACGGAGGACCACCACCAGCATGAGCTGGGACACTTTGAGGACATTCATGTCCTCTGTTTGACCAGCGAGTGGATGTGACCCACACTTGTGAGGGAACACCTCTAAGTCATTCCCTCTTGATGGGTCCCGACTCAACCGAGTCTGCGCGGCCCCGCCTTACTGGAGCCCTTAGGGCCCTCATCACCCAAGAGAGCCAACCAACACCTCCCGGCCTGCCAGGGTGTGTGAGTCCCCATCTACCCGTATGATGTGAGTGCTCCCGTCCTGAACGCTCTCGCCGTGCAGGGTCAGGAAATACATCGTCCTGCCTCAAAGGAGGAAACAGAGCTCTTGCTTCAAGTCGCTAAGCAAGTCGGGAGACGCCAAGGAAACATTTCCGGGAAACACTGGACCCTGCGAATTGATACAACAGAATACAAGCTGTCGAGAGAGGGAGCCTGGTGGAGCCGGTGCAGAGAAGCCGACTGGAAGAATGGAGCTTTGCTGTGGGACGTTCTAGAAGGGAAGGGGGATGGGCGGATGCGGGCGTATCTGAAGAGCTGTGTGACTTCGTGAGAGGCGGAGGGACGCTGCGGGTCAGGGAGGGCCAGGAGAAGGCTCCTGTGGTGTGGCTGGACCGCACGCCATATTACAAGCCCAACACGCCAGCGACGTGACCAGGACACACTCGTCTCTTTCAAGGAGTGGCGTGTACTAACAGGCAGTGGTTCATATACATAATATCTTCTTTTTAGTGAAAGTACTCTCAAATGTTGCACGGGGTGTACTTATACTAAAATACTAAACGTATGTTTGCTCATTAAAATTAAAATTAAACAGGGGTTCCTTTATTCCCATGGTCTAAATCTGGAAACTGTTCAGCAAGATCTTAGTTGAAAGCTGCTGTTTGTTTGTTTGCTTGTTTGTTTTTGAAGGTGGATTATCAACTGTTAGAGATACTCCCGGGTTCTGCTCTGGGCACATTGCACGTTTTGACTTATCTAAAGAGGATCACCGTGTAGGAAGCAGGTTTCATGTACTACATTGTCTTCTTTTTCCCCAGAGGAGGAAACCAAGGCAGAGACTAGGTAACATGCCCACGTCGACAGGTGAGTAAGAGGCAGAGCCAGGATTTGAACCCAAGCAGCCCGACCGAGAAGCTGTGTCCGCCACCACCACCACGGCGTTGTGCCCGGCGAGCTCTGTGGCTGCAAAGTGACCGAAGAGAGCCACTGACATCGTCCGCATCTCTTTCAATGCAGCCCCTCCTCATGCTGCCCTGCCGGCTCGGTTGTTAGAGTGAGAGCGCCTGCCGACCTTGAAGGCAGCCCCAGCTGTCCCTCCCTGGAGTCTGGACGCCACCGGGCAGCAGGTGACCGGTCCCTCCCCTTCCCATGCCTTTCGCCCACCCCTCCCAGCAACCCCGTCAAGGGCTACCACTCACTGTCTTTCCCTGACTGACTCCTCACAGTCACTTTCCAGTGGTGTCACCTGCTGACAAGATGGGTCACAGCGTTGTCCTTGGGGTCAGGTCCCGCCCCATCCCGGGAAGTGGCGGGGTCCCGTGGGAGCTGAATATGGGGCTCTGCCACCCACAGACCTGCTTACTGTCCGGCACGCAGACACTCGCTGGGTGAAAAGCCCACCCCGTTCACACGACTTGCTATCTGTCCAGGTTGGTTGCCAAGAGCAGCACGGACGGACCACAGACGTCCGACGGGCGCTAGGGACCCCTTGGCGTGCTCTTCATAGCCTGACGCCCTCACGTGCACAACGTTGACGAAAGCATATCATCTCCATGTGCCGTTAGCGTGTTGAAAAGTGATGAGGATCCCAGGTTGGCGTCTTTCGGCTTTTTGGACGGTGCTATTGACGTGGGATGGGTCCGAGCATTTTACTTCCAAGTGAGATGTGTAGTTCAATAACCTGATAGAATGCCTCATGTTCCTGCTCCGATGCAGAGCTGAGCAAGAAGCCTTTTCGTAAGGACCCTTATGAGAACTGTCATCGGATGCTCCTCTGTGGTGATCAGATGTCGCACGTGAAATTAGAAACAACGGGGTGTGTGTGTATGTGTGTGACATCCATCAGCCTTGGCGGAGGGTCTGAGGTAATGATGACTCATCTGACTGGGGTACCTTTGGGAGATTAATAACAACAGAGGTAATTAATCACCCGAGAGAGCCGGGCTCTTGACCATTGTTGAACATGCTGGGACAGGAAGGTCGCAGAAATCCGTCACCGCCGGCCGTACGCTTGTCCTGTTTGCTGTCTGCTGGAGCCAACGATCACCTGGCTTGGCTGGCTCACAACGCTCGTCCCACGGAGCAGTGGTTCTCAGCAGGAGGTGACGTTGTCCCCAAGGGAACCTTTGCCCATGGCGGGAGGCAGTTTGGGTTGCCCTAACTTGGGGCAGGGGGTGCTCCTGGCATCCAGAGGGAAGAACCTACAGTTGCTGCCACTGGTTCTGTGACGCATAGGAGACGCCTGGCACTGATGCCCAGCCCCCGCCCCCGCTGTGTTAACAGTGCCCTGGCTGAGAGACCCGGCCCGACGCCCTGCACCGTCATCGTCGTCGGCTGTGCTGAGACAGAGCTCGGAAGGCGGGTCACAAGAACACTCGGACAAGGAACAGCCAGGGGGAGGCTCAGGACAAGTGACGTGTCACCTGGTCCTGGGGGCGGAGGTCTCTGTCATGCACGAAGGACCAGCCGCCTCTCTTCACCGTTCTCCCGGCTCTGCGTGCTTCCCAGGCAGGGCCGCACGTCACTGCACCCGCTGTAGACACGCCGCGGGGACAGCGTAATGCATCAGAGAAAGGGCCCTCCGGATGTTCCATGCGCAGGGTCACCGAGCTGTCGTTTTGAATCCCCGCACTGAGCTTCTCGGGAGAGCCTCGTCCTTCTGCTGAACTCGGTCCCTGAGCCGGCTGCCCGGGGACAGAGGTGACGGTGTGTACGAGGGAGTGACGTCCCTGAACAGCTGTGCTGGAAACAGAGACGGCACGTGCGTGCCTTGGGGACCGTGGGTACAACCGATCTAATGTTGTGCGAAGCTGACAGCAGCCACCGTGTAGTCTGTAAGCAAAGCAACACGGCCAACTTCCCGCCATCCTCAGAGCCTCCTGACCTTGACGTAGGGTGGCTTCGCCCGTAAGGTCGGTTAAACGTGTCTGCTTCCATTTCACGGTGCTAGAAAACAATTCTTTGTTGGTTTGTTTTGAGAGAGGAAGAAAGAGAGAGACAGGAACATAGAGCTGCTCCTGCATGTGCCCTGACCGGGGGAATCGAACCAACAACCTCCACTCTGGGACAACGCTCCAACCAACCCAGCTAGCCGGTCGGGGCTTAGAAAACAATTCTTAGGATAATAAAAGAAAACGCCAACTTGAAATGAAAGCATGATGCAAACCAGCTGTCTGAGGAACTCTCGCGAGGTACCCTGTCACGTGGGTGCCGTCTCTCTGCCCAACCCTAGCTATTCCTGTCGGTGCTGGTCACCCGCAGTGTCTAGAGGCTCAGAGCCCATCCCTTTGAGACTCGGCCGAACCTCCCCTGTCAACACCCTGCTCGTTTCCCGTGCTGTTCTCGCCCTGAAGAGTACGGACCTACGGACCTACTCGTTGCCGAGGCGTCATGAGTACCATGTAGTCGCGTAGGGAAGCGGGAAGGTGTGTCTTCAGAGGTGGGCTCTCCGGCCTCCCGAGGGGCTTGGCTGGGGAGAGGGGATTCTAGCGTGCCTCGGATCACACCATTTGGGGGGCTCACTTCAAGCAGCCACTGCTATCCCTGCCCCTCGGGGTACACAGACACAGCGTTGTACTGTCCAGAAGCATGACCCACTTTCATACACTTTTTTTTTCTGGAGACAATATTCAGTGTCAGCCTGATGTCCCCACGTGCACCTTCCCGGCTCCCTGCACCGTTACACACTCATTCACGCAGGGGCACAGGGCTCTCTGAGGCGCTCAGTCCTCCCCCCAACCCCTCACCCCATTCCACAGATGAAGAAACGGACGTCTCAGGCCGCACCCAGGGTAATTTTCTAGATGGTTACTTGTCGAGATGTTTGTGACTCTTTCTGGGGTGACTTTATCTCTTCACTGCTCTGTTCTAGGACGTGGTCACGTCCTCTGCTTCGGCCAGCGGAACAGGAGCGGAAACAGGGTGGACCACGCTCAGGCAGGAATTGTAAGGGCCATCACGAGGGGTGCCGCCCCATTCTCCACCTCTTTCCGGGAGACAAGCGGTGCCCTGGGCAGGGCTGTTCCCATGGTCTGGGGGCCAGGTGAAGTGAGACAGAGCCGTGGACCACACGCAGCAACAGAAACGAGAATAAAAACAACAAAACCTTCCTTGTCCTCAGTGGGCACCTGAGACCTTGTCACCACCGGGTCGTACAGCGTCTGCTGATGGGTACAGCCACCCAGGAGGCTAGTCACACCTGGACTGAATAAGCCCTAGTCCCTGTTCCTGGACCAGCTTTTCCGTAACATACCACCCTGCACAATACGTATTTCAGTTACGTGAGCTAAAAAGATAAAAAGAAGACAAAAACTAATGGTGGACATTTGAGCAGAGGGGCCTTGGGTTTGAATACTGTTTGCTAGCTAGCTTGCATTCCAAACCCAGCTCAAACGATTTATAGTGGGGGGGCATCACACCCTGCCTCAGTTTCTTTGTCAGGAGTGACTAAGGGTCACGGCCTCGTCCGCACGCTCGCACTTCCCATCCACTTCTGTCTCACACTCCGCAGAAGGTCAGCCTCGTCTCGCACGCTGCAACCGTAACGCGGTATTTAAAATCAAAGATTAAACATGCAAACAAACCCCCGAAAGGAAACTCCCTGAGAGTCAGAGGGCTTCATACCAAAAGAGAAGGCAGAATGACAGAGAGACCGAAAGAAAGAATAAAGAAAAAGCACCCAACTCCAGACATCGCATCGAATTCTACACATCATTGTGGCGTAGGCCTTCCCTTCCTTATTTCTTGTGAACAAGTGTTCACGTAAGCTAAGAACATCCCTGCGGTGTCTGGCCCTGATGCCCTCATTTCGCAGCCTGTCGAGAGTAAAGCAGTCCCCTGGGGTACATGGGAAGGTGAGCTTGAATTTCCTTAATTGCCACCTAAGCTCAGGCTCTGAGCTCACTGCTGAGCTGGGTGACAAATGGTCCTGTGCATTGTCAAGTGGCCCAGGGGGACGGGTGGCACCACAGCCTGCCCGTCCCGTTCCCGTGTCTCTGAGCCCAAGCGAGGAAAGAAACAGACACTTCTGGGGACAGGGTGGCGTGTCCTGCGCGGCGTGACTGAGTGCGGGAGCTTGCCCCTGTCGGAAGGCTGGCTTTCCTGCCGGGCATCTTCCCCAGCAGAAGGACCGGCGTGAGGGTCCAAACTCCATGCCCCGAGGCCATATATTTACACGGTGTTCTGACGGACATGGCCCTTTTTTCTTTGAAGGGTTCAGTATGGTTTCCCAGATTTTCCTACAACTCAGAGCTACTCTAGTGGTTGAGAAAAGCCACGCTCTTTGCACACGTGATTAGGTTAAGGATCTTGAGATGGGGAGTTTATTCCGGACAATCTACGTAGGTCCTAAATGCAATCACAATCACCATAAGAATGAGGCGGAGGAAGACTTTAGACAGACTTGTGACTATGGAGGCAGAGTGATGCGACCACAAGCCAAGGCATGGTGGCAGCCACAGGGAGCCAGGAAAGGTAAGAACAAGTCATTTTTCCTAGAGATTCTGGAGGGAGCACGACCCTAATGACCCAGCAAAACCAACATCAGACTTCTGGCTCCCAGGATTGTAAGAGAATATATTTCTGATGCCTTAAGCTACCAAATTTGTGGTTATCTGTTTTAAAAGTCACAGAAAAGTAACAGAAATATAGAATTGTGTGTTCATTCGGACTGGGGTCCAAATTCTCATGCATTCCATAAATTATTATTATTTAACTACTAGTTCATAAGAGCTTGTTAGAAATGCCAAACGTCAGATCCATCTTTAGAATCAGAATGGGCTATTTTACAGAAATTGAGGTAATTCACACAGACTTTGGAGTATGAGATCACTGCTCTCCAGCCTGTAGCCCTTTGGTGAGAAGCTGCCTCTGGCTTGTTGGAAGGTTTGCTGTCCCTACTGGAGTAGGCAGGGCAGGAGTCTTATGAACGGGCCATGAGAATCCCGCAAGCCCCGAGAATGGGCCCATGAGAACCCCGCAAGCCCCCGAAAATGGGCCATGAGAATCCCACAAGCCCCCGAGAATGGGCCATGAGAATCCCGCAAGCCCCGAGAATGGGCCCATGAGAACCCCGCAAGCCCCCGAAAATGGGCCATGAGAATCTCACAAGCCCCCGAAAATGGGCCATGAGAATCCCGCAAGCCCCCGAGAATGGGCCATGCCGCCTGTCAAACCCTCTCCGACTGGAATCGCTGCTCAGTGAGAAGGAACGTAAAAGCGCCAACCCTCCCGTAGTTGGGTCACGTACGCCCGAAAGAGTCTTCACCATGGCATGCCCACGCCCGAGAGTCATTCTGATCCTTGCTTGACCACATCACAACTTTCAAATCCATTCCGCGAACCAACAGAAAGACATTTCTAAAAGTCAGAGCCGCCCCTGGAGAAGCGGCCTGGGCTCCCAGCAGCACGGGTGACATGGTGACAAAGGACGTCGCTCGGACATGGGCCTGAATGGGATGACCGTAACCGGGTGACGTTCGTCAGCCCTTTCCGTAGAAAGCTTGTGTTTCTGTGATTCTTAAACACCATCTAAAGCCGTATTGACACTTTTAACCACTGTTGTTGTTTTTTTGTTTTGTTTTTAACAAAGCAAGGAGGTTGGCTGAGTTACGGCACCGACAGCCCTGGAGGACTCATTAAAAAGTTTGGGTGGATTCCAGAAGCTGTTGGAGACTGTTTCCTGACCCACAGGAAACGCCGGCGGAGGAAACGTCGCTGTCAGCCCCCGCGTCAACAGGCAACAGCACCCCACCGCGGCCAGCAGCACCATCTATGCGCGTGGTGGCAGCTAATTTTTAATTAGCACCTTCTCTCGCACCTGCCACGGGGGCTCCACGGGGGCTCCACGGGGGCTGCACACACTCATCAACACGCTGAAAGTGCCCGCTCGGTATTCGCGACCCCATGTTCCTTTCACACGCGCTCAATGCTCCTCGGATTAGTGCCCTCTGCACACCCCCAGATATTTGGAGCGAGGATCACTCACTGCACCCGGTTCGCCAGAGGGGAATCTAAGGGTTCAAGTTCCAACGCCTTCATTCTAAAAATAAAAACAAACCCCGAAGTTAGATGACTGATGCCTATGCTTCCTGTGTCAGCTCCCCACAGTCCTGGAAGTTTCTGGAAGGATATGAACGTTCAGGCAAACGCGTGACAGGAGCAGAGACTTGGTGGGTGGGTGCGGAGGAGATGAAGAGGTATGAGTCGCCTGTACTGGATTGCACAGTGCCTCTCGCCACCCCGCCTCATTTCATGTCCACCGAGAACCTCAGAATGCAACTGGCTCCTCTATCTGGAAACAGGTCGTCTCAGATGTAGGTAAGATGAGGTCATACTGAGTTAGGGTGGACCTCGTAAGAAAGCATAATGGCTGTCCTTATAAGAAAGCCGTGTGGGGACACACTAGAAGAGAACACCCTACGAAGATGAAGATGAAGATGAAGGCAGAAATTGGAATAATGAAGCTACAAGCCAAAGCAGGCACGGATTTGCAGCAATGACCAGGGGGTAAGAAGAGGCAGAGATGGATCCTCCCCTCCAGGCTTCAGGTGTAACATGGCTCCACCAACACCTTGATTTCAGATTTCTGGCTTCCAAGATAAATTCAGAGAGATGATAGGATTTTGTTGTTGTAAGCTGTCCTGATATGGCAGCCGTAGGAAACTAGCACATACCCGTCCTGATTTGTAGTGAACAGTGATGTTGATGATGCTCGTAACTTACATTTTCAGGTTCTAACTACAGTCAGGCTCTATGCTAAGTCCTTACACGGTTATTCCATTGGGAGCTCATAACAATCCTGTGAGGAAAGTTTATTATCCTCATTTGCTACTCACTTGTCCAGGAGACCCAACTGTCTCCCTATGATGGTGGTGATGGTGATGGTGGTGGTGATAGTGATGATGATGGTGATAGTGATGATGATGGTGATGGTGGTGATGGTGATGATGTTGATGGTGATGATGGTGGTGATGGTGATGGTGATGGTGGTGACAGTGGTGGTGGTGATGATGATGATGGTGGTGACGATGATGATGGTGATGATGTGATGGTGGTGGTGATGGTGATGGTGGTGGTGATGGTGGTGGTGGTGGTGATGGTGGTGGTGATGGTGGTGATGGTGGTGGTGATGATGATGATGGTGGTGATGGTGGTGGTGGTGATGATGATGATGATGGTGGTGGTGATGATGATGGTGATGGTGGTGGTGATGGTGATGATGGTGGTAACAGTGGTGGTGATGGTGGTGGTGATAATGATGGAAGTGAAGATTATGATGATGATGGTGATGATGATGATGGCATTCTGAAAACTCACTGACCTTTAAGCCAAGTGTTCCCTCTGTCTGCTTCACTATCTCTTCCTATTCCTTAAAGATGAATATGGAACTTTTAGGTAAATTACCAAGTGCTTAATTACTTTATCAGTATAAAGCAAATAAAATTTGCAGCAGAAAATTACTGAAATCAACCATTATTAGGCCTAATGGTAAATGATGGTAATCAATGCCATCTCATTGTTCAAGACTCAACTGCTCTTATTGAATGATCTCACCACTGAAGAAAGAGACTGAGACAGCACATGGGAGAAATTATTCTTTGGCAGGTGGAATTATGTTTAAAGGCCAGATGGAGGGAGCTGAGTCATATATTTAGTCATGTATTAAATCTAATGGAATTACGGTATTTACAAATAAGGAAACAGGGCTACAAATGAGAAGGGTCTTATCCAATATTATAGGTAAGTTAACTAAAGATCTGGGGTTAGAACCCAGGTGTCTTGACCACTCTACCACTTTTCATGCATCCTTCCGTCCACCCCTCTACTCTTCTCTTGGTCCCTTTGTCCTGCCTTCCTCCCTTCCATCTATCAACCCATCCAAGCATATGCTAGTCAACCACTCATCCATTTAGTAATGACGAAACCCCTACTAAGGACAGCTTACCAGAGATACAGAGCTGAGTGGAACATCGTCTCCGCCCTCAGGAGTCAATGACACACGTCACTTGGGTGTCTGCTTGCTTCCTCATTTAAGTGCTTACAGGAAGTGCATGCTAAGAAGGCAGGTGGAGATTAATCTGAGTGTGAGGTTGGCCATCAGTTCCAATTGTAGTTACTTTTACATCTGGGCTCTAGGACCACATTTCCCGTTTCCTTCGTTTTCTGAAATCAGGTGACATTCACTCAGGGAGCTGTTGTAGGGTGAATTCACGCTTACTGAGAGCTGGGCTTCATGACCTTCAAAACTCCTCAGAAAGCCCAAGTCAGGAAGCCTGGGAATGGCTGGGCCACTGGGAGAGGCTGCTTAAGACATAATCATTTTGAATGGGAACCCAAGAAGTTGACAATACACAGCGAGGTCAGTTAGTAGTTGATTATCAGTGAAGTGTTTCCTAACGCATCACTAGTATGGTTTGGGAATGAAATACAGGCTGGCTCCTGTTAGCTTTGACTCACATGAGACTTTTAACTCAGTTCAAATTTTCTTAGTAGATGCATTGAGGGTAATCCCTTTACTTCCTTCCTCAGATCTTCTCTGATCGGAACACATGGAACCCCACTAAGACTTTCGTCCACGGTCTTCTGTGCACAGACACAGGGGAAGCAGCCTGGTAGCATGGACGGTGCTTCACACAAGCTGGTGTCGGACCGCGTGCTTGCGTCACGAGGAGCAGGCACACTCGGAAGGCAGAGGGTCTCAGCGCGCGTGGTCCGGTGGTCCTGCAGAATTCCTTCTTGTCTCTCAAGGCGAGTCTCTCCTGTCTCCTCCATTATGCGTCCTGTGCGAGTACCTCGCAGTTTAATTGGACCGGTTGCTTCACAGATGGACTTCAAAGATTTTTCACTTCTAAGCACCAGAGACAGAAGCATGGCTGGCACTGGTTCTCAAATTAGAAGATGTGGGAGGGGGAGGTTCTCACGGGTTTGGGAGAATTTAACCACCTCTGCAGGGAGGTGTTTCCTGAGCATCAGGAGGACTTGGTCCTTGGAGAGGGGATGTGGGAGGGAGCTGCAGCTGGCCTGTGGAGCTCTCAGCCCCCCTTCCCCCCGTGAGAGCTGCAGGGGTGATGGAAGGAAGGAGCGTTCTTGGAGGAGGTGAGAAGCCCCGGAGGACAGGGTGAGAGGCATTGGGGAGGGTGGGTGGGGGAACTGGCAGGAGGTAAAGCCTGCTTGCTTGCCTCCTTCTGCACCACAGTCCCCTGGACACACTGTTATGCTTCAATTAATGCTGATACTAACCCAACCCTAAGCGCAACCCAAATACTAACTTCAGGGAAAACCAGTTAGTTATCTGGGAGTCTACCTCCTGAAAGCTTTTAAATAAAAGAATTGTCCTGATAATTATTTCTAAGCCAGCATCATTCTACGAAATTATGCCATGATAATAACCAAATAGTGATTTGCATTGGGCTAAATAATGTTCAAGGCTTACCTCATTTAATTCTCACATGACCTTCTAAGATCATCCCCACTTTATAGATGAGGAGTCTGAGGCTTAGACAGATCGCATGACATGCCCAAGGTCATACAGCAAGTGTGGGGGGGTCCGGAGAGGGGTCAGATGGGACTGAACTCAGTCTAACTAGAGAGCAGCTGGTGAGAAAAATGACAGACGGCCTCGATGGGCCCACAGTCACAGGGACCGTACCCTGAACACTCACCAACATCCCACATGCTGTGATAAGCAGTTCCTCGGCAACATGGCTTCTAATCTGCCCAACCAGGGACGGCCCGTACTGGCCTCCATCAACCGATGAGGAAGCCAAGGCTTCCAAGAAGTTACTTGTCAAGATCAGTCACTCCAGAATCCTGGGCGGGGGGAAGGGGGTACTGAAACCCAGAGCTTCCTAACCCCAGAGCCCACACCGCTCATCTGCTCACAAAGAAAAACATGTCCAAGTTTTTGAAGAACCAGGAAAGAACCCCATGGGCTGGGTGGGAGGTTGTAGTTGTGCTGGCAACCCTGCAGGCAATCAACAGATAGTTCCATTCAAGTTTAGTTTTAATGGATCCAACCACAGAAAGAAACACTTTGACTAGACACGAAGGGGAGAGAAAACTGAGCGGGGAATGAGGTCATCGGCAGGTGGGAGGGTGTGGGGACCAGCCGCAACCCAGGCTGCGTGAGGCGGGTAGGGTCAGGAGCACTATCTAAACCACTGGCTCCTCATCCCACACCCCCGACCCATGGAGCCAGGATCTCTGGGTCGAGGTCTGCACGGAGCTTCTGTGGTCTTTGTAAGTCTCCTCTGGTGACCTCAGTGGGCAGCGGCCCAAGTCCAGAACCGCCGATCTTTCCAATGGAGGAGCCTTCAAGTCCGTGGAGCACTCCTCGAAACGTCGTCCTGATGTCTTTAATAGCCATCTCCCCCATAACGCCCAAACTGAAGACCAGGTAAGGCACCTGTCCTCTCTCTCCCAACAAGGTCCCCGAACAGTGCAGTTGCCATCGGCTGGTGACCCCAGTCCAGCACGCCACCGTTGGACCAAGAGGCTTTCTTCCAATACCTCCCACTGTGTCTGTCCCTGGAGTCTCTGACTCCCCAGGTGTGGGTGTGGCTGAGGGTCCGTGTTTCTGACGAGGTCCCAGCTGTGGCTGAGGTCACTGGTGCAGACCACACTAAAAACTACTGTCATAGCCTGAAAGGGCTGTGGTGAGCACAAAAATACAGTTCTTCCCGGCCATGTCCCCTCAGCCTCGCTTATCCACAACACAAGGCACACCCAGTGGGGGCATTTCTGGGTCAGAGGACATCACTGATCGCTCCCTTCTCGTTTGATCCCCATTTCCCTAGTGATCGCCGTGGCTGACCGCTACTTTTCAGAGGTCTAGCCAGTCTGTTGCCAAACTGATCGCATCTGATTTGCCACGCAAGGCAAGTTTATTTTGGCATCCTAGACAAGTGAAAAATCAGCCAATGTCAATCGACTCTTGACTTTCCCAAATTTACTTGGCAAAGTCCTCACGCCTATCCCTGGCCGGTTGGTGACGGCGGCCGAGAACTGTTGCATCTTGAAACCCACTGTATGACAGGCAAGGTGAGTTTGTGTGTGTGTCTGAGACCAAGACACTGAGAGGGGAGGGTGAGGAGGAAGAAAAGCCCCTTCTGGTCTGAAGTGCCATCCAGGTAATCTTCAGAACACCAGTAAAGTTGGAATTCAAGGGCTGGCATAGCAGGGGATTCTGCCCTCTGGTCATTCAAAGCCAGGAATCACTGCCTCGTTAAACTCCCCCGCTTAATAAATAATTTTGTTGGGTTTCCACACACACCCCACTCCCTACCCTGGCCAGTTTTCTTTACTGCCATGGGCCCACCATGGTTTCTGACCAGCTTCTCTTGGGTAGAATCCTCTGTTAGGATTGGGAGTTAAAAGACTGGGCTTTGTTGTTGTTGTTGTTGTTAATGGAGTAAATTAATATAAATAACGAATTTCAAAGTCAGCAGCACCCAGATCAAGAGTGAAATGTTACCAGCAGCTCAGACTGCCTTTTCTACCCCTTTCCCGGGATTTAACCCTCTCTACAAATAAGCATATTCTGACTGCTAACCCAGTGCTGGGTTTTGTGTGAGTTTGAACTTTCTTTATATACCTGAGATCAGGTAGCACTCGGTAGTACCTGGCTGCTTCTACTCAACAGTATGTTCATGAGGTCAATCCATAAAAGTATCAGGAGTTGGTTCCTATTGCTCTGTAGCATGCCAATGTACTAGTTTATCTCAATGTACATATTAATCCAATTGTTGATAGATGGCTGAGCAACTCCCATGTTGAGGGCATTAAAAATGACACTGTTATAGCCTGACCAGGCGGTGGCACGGTAAATAGAGCGTTGGACTGGGATGCGGAAGACCCAGGTTCGAGACCCCCGAGCTCGCCAGCTTGAGCGTGGGGCCCATCTGGCTTGAGCAAAAGCTTGCCAGCTTGGACCCAAGGTCGCTGGCTCCAGCAAGGGGTTGCTTGGTCTGCTGAAGGCCCGCGGTCAAGGCACATGTGAGAAAGCAATCAACGAACAACTAAGGTGTCGCAATGGCAACGAAAAACTGATGATTGATGCTTCTCACCTCTCTGTGTTCCTGTCTGTCTGTCCCTATCTGTCCCTCTCTCTGACTCTCTCTCTCTGTCCCTGTAAAAATAAAAATGACACTGTTACAATTATTCTTGTGCAAGTACTTTGGTGACCATAGCAAGCAGTTCTGCATTGCTTATGAGTACCCACCTGGAGTGGGGTTTCTGGGTCATGGGACATGCTTATGTTCAACTTTAACAGACACCACCAGTCTTCCGGCAATGTATCGATTTATGCTGCCTGTAGCAGGCGTCAGTATTCTGGTTGTACACTGACGTTAACCCCTAGCATTTCATTTTAGCCATGCTGGTGTGTGTGTGACGGTATGTCATTGTGGCTTTATGCCACGTTACCCTGATGACGAGTGATGCTAAGTACCCTGTCATGTATCTGTTGCCATTTGGCAATCTCTCTAATGCATCTGGTTCGAGCCTTGTCCGCATTTTTTAATTGGGTTGCCTGACATTGGTTTGTAACAATTCTTGATGTATTCTGGACTTGAACTGTAAGATTATCTATCATCTATCTATCTATCTATCTATCTATCTATCTATCTATCATCTATCTATCTAATACAAGGGTCCCCAAACTACAGCCCGCGGGCCGCATGCGGCCCCCTGAGGCCATTTATCCGCCCTACGGCACTTCTGGAAGGGGCACCTCTTTCACTGGTGGTCAGTGAGAGGAGCACAGGATGCATCCGCACCCATAGTTCCCATTGAAATACTGGTCAGTTTGTTGATTTAAATTTACTTGTTCTTTATTTTAAATATTGTATTTGTTCCCATTTTGGTTTTTTTTACTTTAAAATAAGATATGTGCAGTGTGCATAGGGATTTGTTCATAGTTTTTTTTTTTTAGAGTCTGATCCTCCAATGGTCTGAAGTACAGTGAACTGGCCCCCTGTGTAAAAAGTTTGGGGACCCTTGATCTAATATCTTTACACTGTGGCTTGCCTTCTCTCTTAATGATGTTTTTTTCATAAATGGATTATATGTTTTTCGAGGGCGTATTTGCTCCTCACCCTCAAATACTCTTCCTTCTACACTTCTGGCAAAGCACGGAAACAAATTTACTTAATAGAAGAGAACAAATTGAGTGGTGTGACTTCTGACAGTCGGAGCGGTGAAATGAACACCCCTTAATTCACTGCTTGGAAATCACGGCCGCATCATTCTTCCTCAGTGGGTGTCTCGGGCCCCTGGGTACTCTGCCTATGGGGACCTTTCCCCAGGCCAGCGGCCAGTGGACATCCGTAACATTCCGTCAATTACGGAAAGCTCTTCTAGTTCTTATCCGATCATGCCCGTCGCACCAGCGCGCACAGGGGACGGAGAGAGGAGGAGCAGAAGGAGAATGTCCCAATAAAGAACAAAGGGAGGGAGCAGAGAGAGGAGGCACGGTTTTATTCAGCTGCAAATTAAGGCTTTGAACGAAGTCTTTTGAAGACACTGGTTTAAGGGTCCTCAGAGGCCAACTTTCTTGTGCACTTTCACACAGACGACAATTTACATAGAAGCCTGGTATCTGAAGTAACCATAGTAACCTCCCCGTCCACGCTATTCGTGGTGCGCGCCTGTTCCCCCATGGAGGGGGACCTCCCGGCTCACCAGGCAAGCGAGGCTTCCACGCGTGGTAACGCCCAATAAACAGATCAGAGTCGGCGGACGGACGTGCCGGTGGCACTGTCACGAGGATGGAGGCCTTGAGGGGTGGGGAGGACATGTCTGAAGTGGAGAAAGCCAGTCTGGACGGGTTTCCAGGGGATATCACACCCGCCGAGCAAGGAAGGCTCAGACCGTGTCAAAGATCTTCAGGATGTATGATTCTCACTGCGTGGAACGACGGAAACTCAGATAGAAAGGGGAGGGGAGTTAGAAAGGAACGCAGCTCCCCAGAGCTGTGTTAGGTACAATGAGTCTCTTACACACCCGATCACTTGTGCTCCAGCCCTCTGAGACCCTCCCTCTGGGCAAAGAGATGACATCGTTCATCCCGGGATCAGCAAGCTGAGGACGGCTCACCTGGAGCTTGTCGACTGCGAATGTGGGTTCACAGACCTGAGGCTCCCCTCAGACCCAGTATGGCACCCTCTGCTGGCCCCCCCCCTCATAGAATATATCCAGATTTTTTCCGGGGGGTCCCGTTAGCTATAAACTTAAACCAGAAGCGCATACTGATGGCCCGCTCAGTGCTAAAAAGTGTAATGATCCTACTGAAGTGATTAACACGGGTATCAGCAATATCATTCCTTATTTAAGGTATTTCTTCCCCTGCTGTGCCCCCTACCCCCAGTGATAGATTATGTGGTTGCCCAGAAAGACCAAGTCCCACCAGATCTCTGGGAGAGAAAGAAACCAAAGACCCATCCAGGCCAGCTGACCTGACTGTGACGCTTTCACTTGAAGTGAGCGGAAAGCCCCAGAGCGGAGGCCACAACATTATCGTACTTACGATCGACAGTTCATCAGCAAACACTCAAACATGGCCAAGCAATCAACGCATTCCCGACGTGGGGAGGAAACAGGTAAGGTCATCAGGGACGGATCGTGGAGAATATTTTTATCCCATGAGGTGCTATTTCTGGAATTAACGGGACCGTGACGTGTGGCCAACCCTCATTTTCATACAAACACTGCGCCCAAAATGTTTGCTCCTTCTAGCAAGGCTCAGGTGTACATTTTCTAGCATAACACACCATCTTGGCAAAACACACCCTGAATGTCAATTTTTAAGAAAAGAAAAAGAAAAAGAAAATGCATTCATAAACAAGATTCTCCAAAGTCACCACGGCCCTTTAACATACCTTAATGTCTGTTTCTATCAAGGTGTTTATAATCCTTTGTTTCTATCAAGATGTTTATAACCCTTTTCCCAAAGGGAATCTCTCCCCATCGCTACATCGCACAGTACCTTGTCCCTTCTGTCCCGGGGACACTCTCTGCAATCGAAAACACGTCCTACATGTGCTGCCACGAACCAGAACGTGGCCGTTGGCAACTTGGTGACGTGGCCAATTAGAAACGGCAGCTGCCTTTGCTGTCACCGAATAAGGACACGGGGTATCGCGGTAACATTTCTAACGTGCGCACGGCGGCGTTTCATTGGTGAACTTGCTGCCTTCCAGGGTTCTGCTGTCAGTGTTATCGCTGGGTGATGGCATTGTCTCTTTCGGAGAAAATCTGCTGATTATGCACATTCTTCCCACCTTCTCTTTCTATAAAAAGGGAGAATGCACATACACGAGTCACCTTAAACGTCATGCGCACGCGGTGCATATTTTTAAAAAATTTATGTTTGCATTATGCTATTTCGTAGGCATTTCAAGAAGCCGTCCTCTCATCCCCCACGGGAAGCGCGCTCCCGTTTTCTCTGCGTGTTCTGAACGACATGGGAGCTCTCTCCCATGGCCGAGGAGACGGGACCCCCCGTGGGTACCAGGCCCCCTCCCACCTGGAGAGCCCCTCCCCAGCTCTTCGAAAGGCTTTGGGATTCAGGTCCCAGCAGCAGTATCCTGGGCCCCTCCCACTTGCTGTCCCCACCCACTGAGCTCTCTTCCTTCCAGGTCTGTGTTCACAGCTTGAGATCACCTATGAATATGCAAAATTATGTAAATAATGAAGTAAAATACATAGTGTCTGAGCATGTCGATCCGCCCGTGTTGTTTGTGTCCATCTGGCCAGCGAGGCTGCCTGCACGCTTCGCAGAAACAGGGCCTGCGTCCCGCTCCCTTGCGTTGCCTGAGGCCCTCGCACCCTGGACAGCGCACAGTAGCCGTCCACGACCCCGTTGTTGGAAGGAACACGTGTATGAGTGGACGGCACACGTGGGCATCCCAAGAGAAATCTCCGAGCCCCTTGAGGTCGAAGACAAGAGCTGACGGCCTTCGGGATCGGATCTGAAAGCCCTCTGGGAGCCCCTGCACAAGTGGTAGGCACGCCGATTTGCATCTCTTCCCCAAGGACGTGGCTGATTTAGAATCCTAACAATCTATGCTTTTATAGCTAAAAAAAAAACAAACAAAAAACCCTCTTTCAAGATAATCTTGTCCAATCTCCTCAGTTTAGAGCTCAAGAAGCTGCCGGACTCATTCATTCCGACGCTCACTCCCAGCCTCCCTACTCCACCCCCGCTGGCCCACGTCCACCTCTGGCTCAGGGTGCCGGTGGAAGGCTCCCCTGAACTCATGCACCACTCATCTACGACAACAATGAGCTGTCTTCTGCTTTTAGACACAGAGGTCTGTGCCCCGGATGGGGCCATGTCCTTTCCTCCTAGGAGGGGGAACTGGAAACACAGGTCCTCAAGAGGTCACCTCCCCACTTTTCTTAGTCAATAGCCGGGCCACAATGAACACAAAAGCCTCCGAAACCCCGTCTTCTCTCTCCCAGGAGGACCATGGATTGTTAGACTGGGTGGGAGAACAGAAACACAAAGGGCCGTTTCATCTCCCCGTGCCATTGATCTGCTCGTCAAGATGGTGATTACCTTTCCCGGCTGACCAGGAAATGAGAGCTTCCCGACGGGCACGGGCCACGTCTTCTCAGACATCAAACCTCTGCGGGTGCAGATCGCCAGCGCCCGCGAGCTGCTCTCATTTGTGTCTGAACTTAATTTTTTTTTTACAAATGGGAACAGGAAGGCAGGCGGGCTCTTCTGATGTCTACATCCCTTCTGCAAGCGGGGCGGCCGTAAGGACGTCCTGAGAAAGTTCAGACACTGGTGGAAAAGATAAGAAAGTAACAAACTCAACACCGGCTCGGGGCTTGACTCTCCCCTTCGGCAGACTGCTCAACCGGCCCATTGTATCAAGTACAAACTGCACCCACCCAAGCGCAGTGCACTTACTGTGTTCAAGGGATAGTGTTTTGATGGAGACAGCTAAGCACATGGGTGGCTGACATGCAGAGTGGTGAGGACAGTGTCCTACAGGGAGTCCCGATGGAGCACACACTTCAGGCTGGGTGTGTGTGTGTGGGGGGGGGGGCAGGCAAGACTGCTGGGAATTTTCTAGATTATGGAATGAGAAAGGTATTTTAAGTGAGGCAAAAACCTTAGAATAGCCCGGAGGCAAGAGAGGGCTCCTGATAGAGAGAGAGAGAGAGAGAGAGAGACAGGAAGACCCTGCCGCTCACTCAATGAAGCAGAGATGAGAAGTAAACCAACTTTCTCCCTCTGACCGCCACCGCCGGCAAGTGTGGCTATCTGACACTGCTAATGCTGGTCGCATGGAGTGGCCCATCCAGGGGCTCTCCTTCCTCAGGGAGCTCACTGTGCCAGTGGTCCTGGTGGGCAGAGAACAGATCTGTTATGAACCCAAGTGCTCCCTGAGGACACGGTGCTCACTGGGGAGGATGGCCTCTCTTTCAAAGGGCACGTCCCATTCCCTAAACCTTCCGCACCCCGGAGCTCGGTCCTGTGTGCTCACGATTCCATTCCAAGGAGTTCATCAAGCTGCTCAGACAGACTCCAGGGGGAGCCGCTTCAAAATCTGACCGTCTTTTTATTATTATTATTATTGTTATTTAGCCACGATTCTTAATGTTGGCAGCTCTCTATCTATAAGGAAGATGCCACGACTCCTGCGGACCAGACCGGGTTCCGTGACAAGTCTGGGCACCCGCCTCTTTCCATCTGCCTCGTGGGTGTAAGGTGGTTCTTGGCATCCTTGGACAGACATGAGCAGGGTACCGTGTGGGGCCTGGGCACACGGGCATCAACGAAAGACTGCTGGAGGGAGAAATCATTGCGAGCCTCGTCTACGCATTAATCTGTGTAGGAAGCCAGTGACTCTGTACTGTGTCAGAAAGACAATAGAGAAGCAGGTAGTCTGAATGATGAGCATCTAAGTCTGTCCATTGAAAATAACTCGGTTATTGAAAATGCCACTCAGGACATTCACAGGGTGTGTTGGCTCCGAGGGGACAAAGAACGGGACTTCAGGCAGACAGTGGGGTTCACATGCGCAGGTTGACATTTCCTGGCATGAATCCTGTAACTTGGTTTAAAGCTATAAGATATGAGGTTGGGTTCACAGATGACAAACATTTCTTTCTCTCTCTTTCTTTCTATCAGAATGGTCATGACATTTAACTCTGGACTTCAGGGTCAAATGTGTCAAAAGCCTCCCTGCCTTCCCCGAAACATTCCTCCTTTTCATGTGTGGCCCCCGATTACCACAGAACTATGTGACAATGGCCACAGGCTTGCTTGGACTCAAGGCAAAGAGGAATAGGAGTCATTCTACACGTCCCACCCACACACTGTCCCTGCAGGACAATTTTCTCCAGTATCCCCTGGGAGGAGGGGAGGGAGCTTGCCTGCCACCTGTCAGAAACTCTCCCCACGGTGGTCCTCAGTCACCATGAGGTGACTCCCACCGGCCTTGCTCTGCAACCTGGCAAACACAGGTCTGCGCCCAAACACCCGAACCCTAACCTCTGACACAACTTGAACCAGTCAAGAGGAAAGTTTCTACTGTGAAAAATACGGGGGGGAGAAAAAGAAGAACGTTGGTAAAAAGGCTGTCTCTCTCACCAGACTTTTTAGCCATTAAGCATTTACAATTTTAGTGTTTAAGCAAACGTCCTTTCTAATTGTGCGGATTACCCTTGAAAAACGCTGAGTTTGCAAGGAGGAAAGCCACACTCCGCTTATGTATTTTTAGACATTCGGCCAGGGATCCCCTTAGGGACTTCTGGGAGGTGGGTGTGCCAAGGAGGCCTGTTTCTAGAGCTAGAATCACCCTAAACGTCCTAAGTAATGTCCTGGGAAGGTTTTCTCCTTCTCTCAGAACAACTCTTAAACTATTAGCATTGACTCTGATTAAGCCTCATTAACATTAAAATCTCAGTCCCGGCATGTTTTATGTAAGAGCGATTTAAATCTAAGTAAAGGTGCATGCTTTCTAACTGAGGTAAATTTCCTGTGTGTGTGTACACGTGTGTGTGTGTGTGTGTGCGCGCACATGCGTTTCTTAAGTGAGAAGCGGGGAGGCAGACAGACGGACTTCCACATGCGCCCGACCGGGATCCACCCGGCATGCCCACCAGGGGACGATACTCTGCCCATCTGGGGTGTTGCTCCATTGCAACCAGAGCCATTCTAGCACCTGAGGTGGAGGCCATGGAGCCATCCTCAGTGCCCGGGCCAACCTGCTCCAACTGAGCCTTGGCTGTGGGAGGGGAAGAGAGAGAGAGAAAGTAAAGGGAGGGGAGAGAAGCAGATGGGCGCTTCTCCTGTGTGCCATTGCCAAGAATCGAACCTGGGACTTCCACATGCCAGGCCAATGCTCTACCACTGAGTCAACTGGGCGGGGTCAGTAAATTTCTAAAAATAAAAATCCATGTGCATGGTTCTTGGTGACCCAAGGCTCAGCACTTCAGCCGGCACCTGCGTCCTCCCATCCCCAGTCACTCGACACTGTGGCTCTCAGATACTGGCACCAGTGGGACCCTTTGAGAGCTTAAGGCCACATTTGCAAACAGACTTGCCTCTGGGGGCCAGACAGGCCAAGGGGGACGCTGGCCCAGTGCTACTAACTCAGCCAGCTTTGGCCACACTGGACCCCTATTCCCTTGTGACCAGATCGGTTCTACGAAAAAGCCAAAAACATAGCTTCTTGTGTGAAATTTTAGAATCTACGGACAGCCTCTTGGAAAACTCCCTTTGATACAAGACTGGCTGCTCTTCCTTCTCTTAGCTGGAACCTACCCGTTTGTGAACCCCCCCCCCCCCCCTTAATGTTTAAGTTTCCTCTTCCTTCTGACTTGTTTGAGTTTGGTCTGTTGAAGTATGTAATTCACACTGAAGCAAAATTATCCTTCTGAAGGGAGTAGTTTGATGAGTGTTGGCGGAAGTGAAGAGTCATGTAACCACCACTAGTTAAAATACAGAACGTGGCCTTGACCACCTCCTCCAAATGTCCCCTACCGTCCCTGTAGAGCCAGTCCCTCTGCAGCCTCACAGCCTCAGGCCACCCCCCGCCCCAGCTCCGGGTGATTGTAGTGTTGCCTTCTCCAGAGCCCTTGTCCGTGTGTCAGCATTGCCGAGAGATACTCTGTTACACAGACTGCAACCACGATTTATTAAAGCCCATCCACCAGCTGAGGGGCACGTGCTCCCTTATTGAATCTTTGGCAATTGAGAATGAAGCTGATAGAAACATGCACGTCCAGGTTAGCTTCTGGACATATGTTTCTATTTATTGTAGGCAAACACCTAGGGCTGGACTTGGTGAGTCACCTAATTAAGCGTATGTGTCCGTTTATAAGAAACTGCCACCCTCCCCACGGGACAGTCCCCTCTGGTTTTCTCACCAGCCAGGTGTGAGGGTTCCAGGCACCCCGAGTCCTATGGTGTCATCTCGCTGCAGTTGTCAGGGCAAAGCCCAGGTGGCCGGGGGTGCTGCAGTTGTCAGGGCAAAGCCCAGGTGGCCGGGGGTGCTGCAGTTCTTTCTGTGGGCTCACAGCAGCTCACGTATCAATTCCGGACAGGTGTTCGTTCAAACCTTTGGCCATTTGTTTTTGTTTTTTGTTTTGTTTTGTTTTTTTTGTCATCTTACTGGACTGAGTTCCTTATATGCACTGGATACAATAGAAAGTCTTGGTTACCAAGTAGCTGCTTGGCCAGTGGTTTCTACTGGTCCGTGATTTATCTGCTCATTGTACATAAAGTGTTTTAAGAACAGAAGTCGTAAATATTTTTCTTTAGGATTTATGCTTTTTAGCCATGTGTGTGTGTGTGTGTGTGTGAGAGAGAGAAAGAGAGAGGGACAGATAGGAACAGACAGACAGGAAGAGAGAGAGATGAGAAGCATCAGTTCTTTGTGGCAGCACCTTAGTTGTTCATTGATTGATTTCTCACATGTACCTTGACTAGGGGGCTTCAGCAGAGCCAGTGACCCCTTGCTCAAGCCAGCGACCTTGGGCTCAAGCTGGTGAGCCTTGCTTAAACCAGATGAACCCGTGCTCAAGCTGGCGACCTCAGGGTTTTGAACCTGGGTCTTCCGTGTCCCAGTCCGACGCTCTATCCACTGCGCCACCGCCTGATCAGGCTAGCCTTATCTTAAAAACCTATTTGTCTAACCCAAAGTTACAAAGGTTTTTATTCTATTTTTGTTTTCTTTTAGAAATACTATGGCTTTGTCTTACATTTTGGGTTCTATGATCCCAATTTTAGGCATTCTTAGAAATGTGGTGTGAGGTGAGGGTCAGGTCGTTTGACTTTAGTTACCGAAAGACCTAGAATGCAAATGGAGCGGGCCTCACTTATCAGTGACCATCCTGGGTGACCATTCTCTTCAATCAGAGAAACTTGTGTTTCAGAGTTCAGAGCAACCTAGGCTGCAGCGTTCTTCTGGTTAATTTACTGCAGGCCGTTTTTCTCCAACGGCGTGTTCGGCATCATCTCATATTGACTCCTAAGCTTTCTGTTACTGCCTCAGACAGCGGAACAATTACTATGTCTCTTGTCACCGTTAATTCCAAGCTTCAGGGATGCGTTGTGTACAAAGATGTCTGCTATCTGTGGAATCTTGGGCAAAAAACCCACAACTGTCTCATCTATCTCTAAATGGGCATTAAAATGTGATTTCTCTACTCCTCAGTTTTTCAAAATTTCTTGGTACACTCTGAAGCATTTAAAATAAATACTATTTGCGGGACCAATGTTGTTAAAAGAGTTTTGTTTTTCCTTCTGAGCATTTTAAACGTACACTGCTCACAAAAATGAGGAAATCAGAAACCGAGCAGACACTCCCGGACTTTCAACCGTTTGTATAGTGCATTTTCACCAAGGAAATAAAAGTGGGTTTTGCATCGCATTTGCATAATTGAACAACTTTATTTGACTTGTCGTTTGCTTTTCTGATGTTCGTTTCATAAAAAGAATCAAATGCTTCTTTTTTCTTTATCGCTTCATATTCATTTTGAAATAGTCCCTCATTTTTGTGAGCAGTGTATTTTGAACGGAAAAGAACTCGGCCAAACTGACCAGAACACATGCTGGAATTGCAGATGCAGGGCACCAGGCACCAGGCACAGGGTCCAGAACTTGGGCGCCGGGCATCGAGGCTCTCCCTGCTGGCCTCTGTCTCAGCGGTCCACGACTCCAGCAAGAGGGGCCCTCCCTCCCTCCCTCTCTCTCTCCCTCCCTTTCTCCCTCTCTCTCTCTCTCCCTCCCTCTCTCTCCTTCCCTCCCTCCTTCTCTCTCTCTCTCCCTCCCTCTCTCTCCTTCCCTCCCTCCTTCTCTCCCTCTCTCTCCCTCCCTCTCTCCTTCTCTCTCTCTCCCTCCCTCTCCCTCCCTCCCTCTCTCCCTCTCTCTCTCTCTCCCTCCCTCTCTCTCCTTCCCTCCCTCCTTCTCTCTCTCCCTCCCTCCCTCTCTCTCCTTCCCTCCCTCCTTCTCTCCCTCTCTCTCTCCCTCCCTCCCTCCCTCCCTCTCCCTCCCTCCCTCCCTCCTTCTCTCCCTCTCTCTCCCTCCCTCTCTCCCTCTCTCTCTCTCTCCCTCCCTCTCTCTCCTTCCCTCCCTCCTTCTCTCTCTCTCTCCCTCCCTCTCTCTCCTTCCCTCCCTCCTTCTCTCCCTCTCTCTCTCCCTCCCTCCCTCCCTCCCTCTCCCTCCCTCCCTCCCTCCCTCCCTCCCTCCAAGCTGCTCACGGACACGCTGCTGTGCCCCTTCCTCCCTGCCTTCAGGATATCTGCCCCCACCCGCACTGCTCCTCCACACAACACAGTGGGGGCGGCTACAAACCAGGGAGATGTCCTCAGCGCCAAAGACTCCGAATTACTGTTGCTGTCCCTCCTCAATCAAGACAGAGCCTTGCACCCTTCCAGGTCACACGAGGACAGACCTCTGTCCTCCCTTTCCGCTGTGGCTTTCCCACCTCAGGCACAGAAGTGTTTTCATTACAGTCACATGTTTGTTAATAAGACCCTGGCATCACACGGCCACCTTGCCCCTTAGATACTCGTTCGTCTGGGTGGAGAGCTGGGGCAGAAGCTGCCAGGAAGCAGAGACTGTGCTGTCAAGAGGTTGCCCGGGAGGTGGAGAAGGAAAGCGGGGTGGTGAAAACGAGGGTCTTTCAGGGGGGAAGGTGCCCTGGCCGGATAGCTCGGTTGGCTGGAGCATCGTCCTGGAGCACAGCGGTTGCCGGTTCCATCCCCGGTCTGGGCACATACAGGAACAGATCGATGTCCCTGTCTCTCTCTCTCTCATTCCCTACCTCTCTCTCTAAAATCAATATAATAAACATTTAAAATAACTAAGGGAACACTTTTTAAACAGGGAAGATATTAGTTACACGAATAGTGTCGGCGGACATGGTAGGAGACAGGTCTACAGAAAACTCACGACCAAGGGCTAGGCCGCCGGCCAACCCAGTACTCTGTTCTCAGCCCGGGGTTACTGCACCGCCCGGCAGGACCGGTAAAGGTCACCCCGACCCTTGAAACACTGACTCTCTGGGACACCATGTCCTCTATCCTTCCTCCTTCCTCTGCCGGCTCCTACTCGGTGTCCTTTGCCGGTCCCTCCACCCCCACAACTGTCCAACCTCAGACCCCGGACTGCTCTTCTTCCTCACCTACAACTCACGCCCTGGGTGCTCTCATTCACCCTCATGAATGTATACATCAGCATAGCGGACAGAGCAATGCCCCGCACCCTAAAGATGTCCCACGTCAGATCCCTGGAACCTGTGCACATGTCACCTTACGTGGCGAAGAGGAAGGAAGACCACAGGTGGAACTGAGGTCACTAACGAGCTGCTTCTACAATAAGCGAGTCTGTGTTCCCCGTGCAGGCCTCACATAATCACCGGGGTTGTGAAGAGAAGGACACGGGAGAGGAGGTCAGAGTGGTGCCACATGAGTGGTGCCAGCAGGAGGGCAGCCATGAGCCAAGGAGGGCAGAGGGCTCCGGAAGCTGGAAGAGCAGACTTGGACCCCCCCCACCCCGACCCCAAGCCTCCAGACAGGACCACAGACCTGCCCACACGCTGAGCTTAGCCCAGGGAGACTTGCGTCCGACGTCTGACCCACAGGATGACGAGAAAACACATCCGTGGCACTTGCTCCAGCAGCAACAGGAAAACACAGGCCGGCCCCGGAGATGGTGGGGGCTTGGCTCCAGGCGGCGCCCACAGCGTGAGCCCCGCAATCACGTGAGCCGTCATCACACGGGTGGAGGGCCCTGCCTTCTGTGTGTAGAGAGGGCAGTGTCGGTGGGGCACAGTAAGACAAGACATGCCTGACAGCTGAACAAACTCCGGTGTTTCCAGAGTGAAGTTAACCAGCCTCGGCCGGCCTCCACCCTGCTGGGCTTTCCCCTGACCTCTCCACATGAATAGTTAACACATAAAAATTAAGTTTAGGACTTGCCCCTTCCAATTCGGTTCTTCCATTGACTCCCCCGCCCCCCACACACTCCATTCTCCCTGGACAAACACCTCAGAGCACCCTGGATTCTTCTCTCACCCTACCCTGCTCACCCATCAGCTCTGCCTTCAAAATGAGGTTCCAGTCGAACTGCGGCTTCCCTCCCCAGCCCTGCCAGGCAGCACCCCTTTGCAAGCCACCAACATCTCTCGGACTTCTCACAAGGTCCTCCCAGTCGGGGTCCCCTCTTCCTTCCTTTCTGTTTATACATTAATTATAAACATCAACAAATATGCCACTTCTCTGTTTGAAGTCCTCCATGGCTCCCCCACTTGGGGAAAGTGAATGTGAAGAGCCTCACGCTGACCTTGGGTCTGTACCACTGGGCCTTTGCACGTGCTCTTCCTTTTATCTGGTGCTCGTCACCCTGAGGACCTATGCTGCTCGCTTTTGGCCTCTTTCAGGTTTTTGCTCAAATGTTATCTTATTAGGCAGGCTTTCTCTGACCACCTCCATGAAGTATGACCCACACTAGACACCTCGTTTCAATTTCACTATTTTAACAGCGCTCAATCTCACCTGATATGCAACATTTTGATGCCTTTTTTAGGTCGGTCTCCACCATAAAAGCAAGCTCCATGGAACAGCGACCTGTCTGGTTAGTTTCTTGTCATGTCTTTAGCCCTTAGAACAAGATCTGAATTATTGATGAGCGTTCGACAGATATTTGTTGGCTGAACTAATGTAGCAAATGGTCACACAGATGAATGTCAGTTAGTAGTCACTGCAGAAGGGCTGTAAGAGAGGGAGCCTTGAAGTCAGAAGCTGTGAGATGCCTCCGGGCTCCCACATGCCCTGCTAGTTCTGCGGCTTGGGGCTAGTGACCAAACCTCTCTGGGCCTCCTGTTTTCTCATCGATAAAGTGCAAGTTGTTGTGAGGATCCAATGTCCGCAGTTTAGAGGAGGGAGTCAGACTAGAAACAGGAGTTTGGAAAGTCATCTGCATACACATGGTATGAGGAGCCAGGACCTGGATGAGGTCACCCACTGAAGGGTGAGAAACAACAGCCCCAGCTGGTGAGTTTTTATTATTTTCCTTTTCTGCTCTACTCCTCCACCCCCCTGACAACAGTGGGGTGCTTGCCGGGGGCGGGGGAGGAGGGGGGTCTGGGGGTGGATTATCATTGGTGGACAAAGACTTGACTTGGGGGGTGAACACACAATACAGTGTACAGACGATGTGTTGTGGAATTGGGCACCTGAAACCTGTATAATTTATTAACCAGAGTCACCCCAATACATTCAATTTAAATAAATAAATAAATAAAATAAAAATAAAAAATAGCTCTAGCCCTGGCCGGTTGGCTCAGTGGTATAGAGTCAGCCTGGCGTGTGGAAATCCCAGGTTTGATTCCTGACTAGGGCACACAGGAGAAGCGCCCATCTGCTTCTCCACCCCTCCCCCTCTCCTTTCTCTCTGTCTCTCTCTTCCCCTCCCACAGCCACGGCTCCATTGGAGCAAAGTTGGCCCGGCACTGAGGACAGCTCCATGGCCTCTGCCTCAGGTGCTAGAATGGCTCTGGTTGCAATGGAGCAACACCCAGATGGGCAGAGCATCGCCCCCTGGTGGGCATGCCGGGTGGATCCCGGTCGGGCGCATGTGGGAGTCTGTCTGCTTCCCTGCTTCTCACCTCAGAAAAATACAAAAAAAAAAAAAAAGCTCTAGAACACTCCAAACTCTAGATATTGGATAATAAAGTGAGTACAGCAAAGGAGAGTAAGGAGCACTATCACCCAGAAGACCAGAAAAGAAAAGAGTGGGCACATGGTGCAAACGGCACTGACAGGGTCAGCTGAGGCGCACGGGAAGTGTTGAATGGGAGTTACTCGTACAGGATGCATCTGCGTCACAGCTACTGCTACCGTTACGGGATACTCCACACTCGGTGGCCTAAACAACAGAAATGCACGTTCTCATCGCTCTGGAGGCTAGAAGTCCAAGGTGCAGGTGTTGGAAGGTCTGGTCCATCCCGAGGCCCGTCTCCTTGGTCTGCAGGTGGCCACCTTCTCGTTGTGCCTCGTGTGGCCTTTTCCTCCACGTGGCCCCCTGCTGAAAGACCTTGTCTCCAAACACAGTCACACTGAGGACTGCAACCTCAAAACTCGAAGTTTGGGGAACACACTTCAGCCTGTCTGAGCACCTGTTTAATACGTGAGTGCACCTGTGAGTGGACTGGTGTGCGTGTGCGTGTGCATGCGTGTGCATGCGTGTGCGTGCGAGTGGGTGTGATGTAAGCTTTGCATATAGAGACTTTAATAATGCTGACCTTTAGGGATGGGCTGTAAGTGGTTTCATTGCCTGACGTAACTTTTGTGGACTTTCTAAATTCTCCACACGAAACATTTATTATTTTTATAATCAGGAAAAAACAGCAACCATAAATGGTATAAGACAGGAACGCTGTTGTTATCTCGGGGCAGGAAAACGTCTGGAACTGGGCAGAGGGATGTTTGGCAACACCGAGAACACAGATGCCGGGTGACCACCGCTGTTGGGGGTGGGGGCGTGGAGTTGGAAGGAAACACGTGAAAACCCCTCCGAGTGGCCGAGCCCACAGAGCGCCGTCTAGCTAGTCAGGGTGGCGATGTGGAATAGAAGTATTTGTAATGCGTGGCCCCGCTTTGTTTGGGCCACGAGCCCCTCACGACTGATGTCTCCCTGCGTGCACTTTGCAAACACCCCAGGGGCGGCTAACGGCATCACAGGAACAGAGGTTTCAGTCATCGGGGAGTCCGGGCAGCCCTAGGTGTCTCACTTTCTCGACTTTTCAGAATTTTACTATACCTGTGTAACAGCATGCTCTTTTTCTGAGTTATAACGCTGGGAATCTCCACGGCGGGTGAGGAAACATACAGCATTTTTTCAAACGTATTTGGCCACGGTTCCCTCTCCCCTCTCTCCCTTTCGGTTCTTCCTTAAAGCAGCAGGTTACGGGGGGACACAGCGAACAGTACTGCTATATACAAGTGACCGAACACGTCCTGATTTCAAAACGTATCGCCAGGGACGCAGCTCGGTACCGGCACGAGGACAGACGGACATTCAGACCAGTGGATCCAGGTGGGGAGCCCAGAAGTAAACACCCGCACGTGTGGTCAACGGACCACAAGCCCACGCAACGGGAGAAGGGCAGCGCCCTCAGCTAACGGAGCTGGGAGAGATGGACGGCCACGTGCAAAGGGGGTGGAACTGGACACTTCCACCTCACACCACACACGAGAAGGAGCTCAGAATGGGTTCCAGACACACACGTGAGACCTGACTTGGCAAAACTCTGGTGGAAGCAAAGCTCCATGATGCTGGTCGTGGCAAAGAGCTCGTGGACATGACACCAGAGCAGAGGCGACCACAGCGAGAACCGACAGACCTGTGGGACCCTGTCAGACAGACCGAAAAGCTTCCACACAGCAAAGGGAACCGTCCACAGGGGGGAGTGACGACCCACCCAGGATGGGAGAAAGCATTTGCAAAACCACATTTCTGCTAATAAAAAAGGTTGATGCCAAAATATATAAGGAACTACTACAATTCCACAGTGGCCAGTAGCCTGTGTGTGGGACGGAGAGGCAGGACACAGCGCGCCTTCCCCAGGCATCGACGGGGGTTAATTCAGGGAAATTGTGAGCAGCGCGCACATAGTCTTGTCTGCTCGGTGCCCCTGGAAATCTGGAGGAAACGCACCGTGATGTCTCCGACAGCCAGAAGCACAACGTGGCCGCACACGCAGCGAGCAAGCATCTCGCCAAGGAGCGGCAGCTGGGCCCGCCAGCTCCCTAATGACACGGCCATGAAATATGAACAGGGTCGAGGACGGGGAGTGTGTCGGCAGGGACAGAGAGAGACAGCCTCCTGCTCTGGAGCGCGGCGGGAATAAAGACGGAATCTGAGGCAGCTACCTCAGCGCGTGGAGCCTGAAGCGGCCAGTGATTTCTGCTTTGTAAACGCAAGGAATTAGACCTCGGGGTGGCCATCAGCATGCCCGGTGACCTAGTGGCAAAGCCCGGGCTTTCCATGCGACAGCCATGGGGACACACGGACGTTGTGAAGGAAGACAGACGCCCCTCTCTGGGTTCTCAGCGGGTGTCAGCGCCGTTGGTCATTAATGTTCACAGCTCCAACTGTCAGATTCTTGCCGATGACGCCGCCATTTGCTTCTCCGGGCTTGGCTCGCAGGCCAGTCTCTCCGTGGGTTCACTGGCCTCGCTTCTGCTCCCAAGTGGGAAGCTTGAGTGGCCGCCACGCGGTGGACGGAGGAACTGCAGCAAGGTCCTTCGTGTCCCCCCCCTCTCGGGCTGGAGCCCCCCGGGGCAGAGGGGACGTGTAGTCGGCAGGACGGTCCGAGGGAGATGGCCGCCCGGAGGCCATGGAAACAGAGAGAGCTGGTTCCCCAACGGTGACGCGGTCACATCGTCCTTAAGCGACAGCACTCAGCGGCTTTCCAGCTTAGTCATGGCTCCGCTGTCTGTTTGGTGGCTGGCGGTCTCCCCCTCCATCACCAGGTGCTGTGACTGACCCCAGAAGCAGTGGCCTCAGGGAGACTGCACCCACACAAGGGGCCCAGGAGGAGGCTGACTTCGGTTTCACGCCTCTTCTGTTGTCTCTCCATCACCGGCCCCTTGTCTGACCGCTTATTCCGGCCCTGGCGCTGGTTTGTATGTGAGCAGGGCTTGGCTCTTTGTGGCTCGACCTTTCAAGATGGCCAAACACTCGTCGTCATCATCTCGGGTCTGCTCAGCCCTCGGGCTCGTGAGTCTGCAGCGTGAATGAGTCCTAAGGACGGGTACAGTGATTGAGATGCCGCCCAGTGGTACATCGTGCCATTTGGAAGCTTCCCGATTCCTTTCCAGAGCGTGAGCTAGGTGGGCGGCTGAGCCACTAGCGTCACGGGCGGGTCTGGTCCCTGACGACTCGGGTCTGAGGAATGGCCGTTTGTGTCTGAGTGCTGACGTGGACCCCTGTGACCTCGGCCAGCCTCTGCGTCCCCTCCTGATCATATAACACTGTTTTCCTTTGGGGGGAGGGGACACCCCCTCCCCCTCTTCATCTACCTGGCTTGGGTTATGCTGGTTTAACCCATGGGATGGATGGTCCGTCCATCAGAGCACGCCATCTCCAGTCCCGCTATTGTCTGAGAACCAAGGCAGGGTAACCACACACCCTGCCGACTCTTCTCCCCGGGAAACGCTGGTCTCAAACCAGTCTCCGCTGGTTTACGTAGCTGATAAAACGTAAGGCTAGAGGTGATGGTGGCTCGCTCTCCTGATGGAGAATGAAGATGAGAAAGGGAGCAGAAAGAAAAGATGGAGGGGGCGGGGACGAGACAGAGAGAAAATGAGGAATCAGATGGCACTGGAGCCCCTGGACATAGTAGTTACGTGAAGACAGAGTCACCCGCGATGTGTTGATGCCGAGTCAGCAAATCCTCGTTCCTGCATAAACCGGTCTGAGCTGTACTTTCAGTTGCTTTTGCCAGAAAGGACGGTGACGGCAAAGCCCCGGAGGTGGGCACAGGGACGCCGGGATCGTGTCGTCTCTCCCGATCTCGTATGCATGTCGCTTGAGATCAATCTCTTCCTCTTGTGGCTCTGGCTTCTGTTTCCGTGTAACGTGAATGAAAGGCTGGAACGTTAAGTGGCACTATTCTTAACATGCGTTGTGCTTCGTGACCGATGCCTTCCATGATTGTGGTGGCCATTTACCAATTAGTCACCGCCGTCATCGTAGCAACAGGCGCCCCTCCACCGGGGCATCCTAACCGCGGACAGCGTGACGGGGATACGATCAGCTGCTCCAACAAAAGAGCCCCATGACGTGATGTCTACCAGTCGTGTGAGGAAACAGACACCCCAATTATTTGCTGGCAACCGCACAGAGCGGCTCAGGTCGCAGGAACACACCCACACCCCGCGCGCGCACCGCCACTCCGACGGCAGCAGGGGAAGTCGGCACGGAGGCACGAATCTAGCCGCGTGTCTCCAGAGGAATTATAAAAATACGGCACTGCAAGGTTCAACGAGCCTCTCCTGAGGGATCGGTCTTCTGGGAACAAAATGAACGCGTTTGAAAACCTCAGTGACGTGGCCTCACAGGAACGCCTGATGTCACACCCTGCGCGGGAAGGTGGTTGGGGGCGCCTGTCTCTCAGAGCCTCACCTGTGGGCTGCAACCCGGGGTTCTAGCCATCAGCACATACACCGATTCCGCAAGAGAGACGCACGATGCTCAGAAGAGTATTCGAGACATAAAATACGCTCAACAAATATTTTACCTCTTCTCACTCACTCATCCATCCATCCATCCATCCATCCGTCCGTCCACCTACCTGTCCATCCGACCCTTTGTCCATCCGTCTATCCATCCTTCCACTCATCCATCCATCTGTCCACCTACATGTCCATCCGACCCTTTGTCCATCCGTCCATCCATCCTTCTATCCATCCATCTATCCATCCATTCACCCACCCATCCAACCTGCATTTAGGACCTAATTGTGTCACTACAAATAAAAAACATTAAAGCAGTCTCTCTTTCTTTTTCAATACTTCCAATCGCAGGAGAATAAGTTGGCTAAGTATTTCGACTTCTCTAGTTCCGTAGAACCATGATGTTGACTTAATGAGCCACCACGTTAAATATTATATTATATTGCCCGGGTGAGGACACCAGCAAGGGCAGTCACGAAGGAGACCCCGTGCTCCTCGGCAGGTGAACCGAGTGAGCGCTCCGATCTGCTTTCCCCACATTTCCCACGCCACGGAGTCCTCCTTCTATCCGGAATGCTTCCAGAACTTCTAAGTCAGCTTACGCGTGTCTCAGGAAGCAGACACCAGAGACTTTTGAGAAGAGCTATGATCAGGATCTTCTGTGGAAAAAAAGAGAGAGAGAGAGAGAGAAAGAGAGAGAGAGAGAGATGTCCTTCATTTGAAACAAAGTGAAAGGGGCTCTTGATGTACAACAGTAGCTTCCAACGTATTGATCGGAGCGTGGGCTTCTCCCTTGAAAGCGCAGGAAATCCTGCTTCTGTGGAGACCGCTCCGTAGCAGCAAAGCTCTGCAACCTTCCTTCTTCCCCCTTCGAAGGACCCTTCCTGAAAGGACACTCACAGGGTGGGAGGAGACGCTCTCCCTGTGACGATGGGCTTCCAGGAGACGGACTTCAGGCATATACATGTTTATAAGACCCAAAGCAACAGTAGTTTTTGAATTAAGCAGTATGTGCGCATTAGGGATTTTTATGTAATTTGGTATTTTAAGTAATTGTAAATGTTGACAAGAATCTGTCCTATGGCAGAATGGGCAGTCCAGAAACTGACGCAAAGTTGAGGCTTCCGGTTGGAATCTTACTATGTTTTTATACCGCGCAGGGGGACACTTACGGCGGTATAAGACCAGATTACACGTGCATTTGCCACATGCCTGTGGATACTCAGGTGCAAAGGAAACGTGATTGGGGACCCGTGGGAGGCTCCTCCCACACTGGCCTGGGAGAGACCGCAGCAGAGTAATTGTGTTCAAACAAAATAAATGAGCGAACAAAACAGAAACCAATCGCGGAGACAGAGTAAACCGACAGCCGCCCGGATGGGAGAAAACGGTGGAGAGGACAGAGAAGTACAAATTGGCCATCACAGAACAGTCACAGGGACGTGAAGCCCAGCACAGGGAATGTAGGAAATAATTCTGCACTTAACTACATAGGGGAAATGCAGGGTCTTCGGCCTCGCCCTGGATCTACTGGACCTGCCCGGTAGAGTCTGGAGAAGGGACTGAGGTAGCAGGTCAGCTGGGATCCTGCTTCTGCTAGAACTGGAGAAGGGTCTCCCTGTGACGCCGTGGACCACGCTCAACACATCGCTGATGATAAGCATGAGCCTCCTGCCCCAGGGGGTCCCGGGACGAGTGTCACCATGGGGGGAGTGCCTGTCACAGGGGGCTTTAGCCAGTACCCACGCATGATGTATGCATGTACACACACACACACACGCCTTCCCAAGGCAGATGGACAAACTAGAACTATGGACTGGGCATGAGGACGTTTTTAGAAATTGTGTTACATTTTTATGAGAACAATATGTATACACAATGGTAAAAACGAAAATTCAAACTCTCCAAAGTATCAACAAGAATTTCCCATTTAGTCCAAAGGTCCCCCGATCTTTTCCTCCAGACAAGAGCCAACCGACACTTTCTGTTTCTGAGTTATTCCCTCCACAGAGGCGGATGAAGGTCGGTGGAGGCCCCGGGCGCAGGAGAAAATAGTGGGCCCCTTAAAAAAGAAGAGAGAGAGAGAGACAGGGAAAATAAAAATAGATGTTCACCATATTTTTAAATAAAAAAATATTATGTACTATGAATGTTAACATGGCACATAGGACACCAAATGTGGTGTCATTAGAAAAAAAGGGTCAAGTTCAGGTTTTACAGGGGGCCCTTCAGAAGTCGGGGCCCAGCCTGACCAGGCGGTGGCGCAGTGGATAAAGCGTCAGACTGGGATGCGGAGGACCCAGGTTCGAGACCCCGAGGTCGCCAGCTTGAGTGAGGGCCCATCTGGCTTGAGCAAAAAGCTTGCCAGGTTGGACCCAAGGTCGCTGGCTCCAGCAAGGGGTTACTCGGTCTGCTGAAGGCCCGCGGTCAAGGCACATGTGAGAAAGCAATCAATGAACACCTAAGGTGTCACAACAAAAAACTGATGATTGATGCTTCTCACCTCTCTCCATTCCTGTCTGTCTGTCCCTATCTATTCCTCTCTCTGACTCTCTCTCTCTGTCCCTATATTTAAAAAGAAGTCAGGGCCCAGGGCACGCCTGGTGTGCCCGCCGTTAAATCCGTCTCTGTCCCTTCGGAAATTTTCCTTGAACGCACAAACATGGATACCTCTTCATTACTCTCCCGTCTTCACAGAACATCAATTGTCTCAGCTATATTTTCCTCCTGACAGATGTTGCCGTTGACGCCCACAGAGGCCCCTTGTTACTGTCTCAGGGCGGTCGTTCTGCTGAATCCATCCATCTTATGTTAAGTTGCCTCCTGATGGCGACCGAGGTTGCTCTCGAGTTTTTGCGATGAGAAGCAATACTCCAAAAAACACGCCTATCCTTAGAAATGTGTGTGACCAGGTCCGTGGGAAAAACGTCTGAGATCAGCCGGGCCGCCGGGCCTGTCCTGGTTTCTCACCTGATGATTTCCAGGGACCACCTGGCACCAGGGATCCCGAGACGGTCTCATCACAGGTCACCTGTTCGAGCATCACGAGCACACGAACACCTCTGCTGACAAGCACAAGCCCTCAGGAGCGCAGGCCAGCTCTGCCTGGGGGTCTCCGTGACGCCCCAGACAACAAGGACCGGGAGAGAGAGGAGGGGGGCTGAAGAAGGCAGGGGAGGTGAAGGGATGATGAGTAGGAAGTGTGCCCCCGATGGAGGAGTGCTCACACCCCTTCTCTGTCCGCCTCACACCCTCACTCGCTCTTACAAGCCCACAGGGGGCAAGCTGCTTCACGTTCTCCTCCTCGGCCTCGTTGGACTCAACGTGTTTCTGAGAGTTCTCCGTCGTCTCAGGTTTGCTTGGGACTTAAAGTGCATACAGCTCAGTGGTTTCTGGAGGCAGGGGTCTACTTTTAACAAACCTCGTGCCTTTTGTCCTGAAGTGAACGCACGGCACACAGCAAGACACACACACACACACACACACACACACACACACACAGTCACACTCACACGTCACCACTGACACGTCCAGAGAAACCTCCCCCACAAGAGGGTTCTGGGTAAGTTGTTCTTTGCTTCCTGGAAGATGGAAGACCCCCTGACAAGGATTGAATTTCCATTGTAGTCGGCTGTCAGCACGGCCATTCATCACCGGCTGAATTAATAACGGAAGAACAGAAGAGAGACAGCTCACTGCCAAATAGCACGGGGGGTGGGGGGAGGTGGGGCGGGGGGGACGCACGGGCTGCGCAGATCAATCAGCTCAGCACCTGGCTGTTGTCAGTGGACGCATCCATTCCTCCCCCTCCTGACCTGTGCCCCCCGACTTTTAGGGCAGATCACACCAGGCCTTCGTCTGAGGTGCCATCTTAAACCGACCGCCGATGCTTGCTCTGCACTCCAACCTCTGAGTCCCGTCGGATGCTCATCAGGGTAGCACCCTGGGTGTAGATTGAGCTCCTCTGGAAACCAACACAGGGCGGCTCCCGCTCCTCACCCCTGTCCACGTGCCCGACAGACTGGACGCGCCTTGCAAAGCGAGTCCACGGACCACATGACCACATTAGCATGCAGCACGCCCCAGACGCCAAGGAGGACCTTCGTGTAACTGTGACAGCGCCAGAAACGACCTCATAAAACACTCTCCACGGTACCGGGAGACATGCAGGCCACGCGGGATAACCCAGTGGGCTGGTGTGGCAGGAATGTGGTCTTTTCTTTTGTCCAGAATTCATCTCCCTTCTACCAAAACCAGGTTTCTGACCTTTTTTTTTTTTTTCCCAACAAAGCACACCCTGTGCCTTTTTCAGGTGGGACTCCACGCCACCCGTTCCCCGGGTCACAGTGGTCAGCTCACGGATGCACCCCCAGCCCAGCAGAGCCAGTGAGACAGAATTGGAATGTCCAGGATCCTTGGACGCTTTGGGTGGCTTCAAGACAGTGAGGAGAGCCCTGGCCAGGCTGCTCAGTAGGTTAGGGCATCCTCTCCAACAGGCCAAGGCTGCAGGTTTTGTCCCCGGTCACCTCAGTGCTTAGCGGATGCAAACCTGCACGGAGAAACCACTAAGATAATGACCACAGCGGTCAGGACAGTGACCACCTCCGGGCACGGCAGGAGCAGGAGGGGAAGGGGCTCCCAGGGCAGGGATGCTGTTCCCTGGGGCGATAGCGGGTCCACACCTTTTACCTGAACTCCAGTTCATTAATTAAGCTCTGTATTTTCAAAGGAATTCTTGGTGCATATATTTCACCATAAAAAAAGAGGTTTAAAAATCGTTGGCACCTGTCAGCTGTCCCATGCAACCTCCCCTCAGGGGCGCATGCCTGTAACGTCCGAGGGAGACGTCCTGCGGTCCGGTGGCTGGGTTCACATTCCAGCTTCCTTCCTGGAAGTGAGCCGCTGCGGTCCATGACGTGGCCCCTTGACGGTTCCGTTTCTTCGTGTGCGACAGGCGTGTCGTTGTGGAGCCGGGACTCCCTGGGCACACCAGGTGAGCGCATGTTATTCTGTTCACCTACAAACACGTCCCCCGTCTGAGTCGAAGTCACGCGTGGGCAGAACGGGCTGCATCTCACACCAGTGCCCTGCCAGCCTCTTCCGTGGCGCTGTCTTCCGCGGCTCGCGACAGGCGTGGCGACAGTCACGAGAACGCGTCATCTGAGAGGCGTGGGCGTCTCCAGCGGGCTTTCCCACGTGTGCTTCCTCCCTGACGTCTTCAGACCAGCACGAGAGGTCGGGCTGGTTTCCCCTCCAGACACAGCGCCGAGCAGAGGAGCGGAGGGGTTTGGCTGGCCGACGTGATGTCCAGGAGGGCCCCGCGGCTGGTGAGCGGCAGAATCTGAAAACCCGGTGGTCCACCTCTGATCGGGGACTCTCTGCGTGATGATTTCCTTCGTGAGACGGTCCGTGACGGGGTTCTGGTGGCGTGGTCGGGGAACAGAGGGCTGGTGGGTTTCCGTTGGGGTCCCGATACGCCCTGCCGCTGTTCACTGTCGCCACGGAGAACACTGTCGGTTGCCATGACGGAGAACACTGTCGGTTGCCATGACGGTGGTCCCATCACGGCGTGACCCAGGAGGGGAGGCCATGGCCACCCCTCTCACCCAAGGGAGGGGACAGTCTGTGACGCCCGCTACGGCTTAGGGACCCAGCTATCTTATTTTAGTCCCTTCACTCTGTGGGAGGAAGAAACTCATTTTCTTCTGCTCTCTGATATTAAAAAAAAAAAAAAAAAATCAGTTTTCTTTCTAGTCTCCTCGGTTCTCTTGCTCAGAAAGCCACCCCGACACAGGCCGCTGTGGACAGCCACCACATGGGGCGGCCACGGCCGTCTGGGAAAGGGAGGCACAGTCGTTGCTGGTTTTCTGCCCGGTCTCTACGGGTGCTGTGGAGCTCTCAGTCTGAAGAGGCAAGTCAGCCCCTGGGAGGTTAGCGCCCGAGGCTGAGCCTGACACAGGGGCACCGAGCTCACGCAGATGGACGCCCCCCTTGAACTTGACGCATTTGGGAACGCTCACAACTCCACGGGGACATTCTTCCTCACGCTCACCTCAGCCCCTGGGCTTCCAGTCCTCACTATGGGGTTCCTGGATAGGGGACGGCACTTTAAAAAGGACGGGACACATCCAGCTAAAAAAGAAAAATTCAGTTTTAGAAGAGAAAATGAATGTCACATATAAAGGATTTATAGATACATAGAAAGAAAATGGATCCGTAGAAAGGACTTCAGGGCTAGTCCGTAGAAAATTGGAAAACAGGACTGGTTTTTCTAGCCTTTCTCGCCATGGGCTTCACAGGGAAAGAAAGCTAGAACCGGAAGTCTGGGTGTTTATTTATTAAACCTTCAGCGAAGGGCTACACTTCCCAGGAACCGGGAGGATGAAATAACAGATGAATGAAAGTCCTCGCCCTCGTACGGCTGACAGCCTAGGGAGTGTTCACTGGAAGCATGGGTGTGTTAGTCACTTCACTGTGGTCTGCCTCGGTTTCTGTCTCTCTCCAACGGCGATTAACAATGCCCGCTCTAGGTAACGGGGCTGTGAGGAGGAGCCGGAGAGGCAGCTGCCAGGACAGAGATGGCTGCCTTCGTTGTAAATATTTAAGTCCCTTAAACATGTCAGGTGAGCATCAACCCAAGATGGCCACCTAGGAGGCTGCTCTCCTGGTCACTCGGAATCCATACAGAGGAATTCCCTTGGAGGGCCATCTTGGAACTGGCTGGGCAGCTCTGGCACATTAGCAAAACGGGAAAACACCCGTCACCCCCGCCAACACTGGTGGGAAACACGGAGACACACAGGTGCCACAATCCCTCCCCCAGCTCAGCGCCGCAAGAACGAGGCGGGAACTCCCAGCCCCCATCCCGTCCCTGGGGCGTGGAGGGTTCAACCTCACATCCAGTATGGGTGGGCCCCTAAAGCACCCACCTCTCTAATCCAAGGGGGCTCCTGCCCATGAGACGCACAAGACTGGGGCAAACAAACAGCTCATGACAGGCTGTGGGGATACGTTCTAGCTATCCTTCCCTCCCCCGACCCTGAGCCACACCCCAGGGCTCAGTGCAGAGTGAGCAAGCAAAAAGCATTGCCCAGTTTTTCCATGAAAGACGCATATTTGCATACTTTCAAAGCTACTGCCTGGGGGTCAGGCTTCTCATTTATCTGGCAGCTAGGGACTGGCCACAACCCTCTCAGAAGGACTCCTCCTCCTCCTCCTCCTCCTCCTCCTCCTCCTCGCTTGGGCCTAGCGCCAAGCCATTGTCAGGGTCTGGGGTGAGGTTGGGTGGAGGGTGGGAGGGATAGCGAGAGGCTGGCGAGAGCCCAAGGCCTTCCAGCCGTGAGTAAGGTCTGAAGATCGAGGGTAGAACATGGTGGCTACAGTTATAACGCTGTACTGTATAATAAAATTCACAAAGGGAGTAGAAAGTAAAGATTCTTACCAAAAAAAATAAAAACAAAAAATAAAAAATATATATGAGAGGCAATGGCTGAGCTATTTAACTAGACAGGGAACCCCTGCACAGTCTAGGCAGAGAGCATCCCACGTACACTTCAAACGCCCTACCATTCTGCCTGTCCCTTATAACTCGACGTCAGGTGACATCATGGTCCCCTTCGTGAGCTACTCACATCTGCCCACCTCTTACGATGACGACGTGTCTGCACTGCGTACAGTGTAGCAACTGAGCTTCCCTTTGCTAGCTTTTTTTTTTTTTTTTTTTTTTTACAAGGACAGAGAGAGAGTCAGAGAGAGGGATAGACAGGGACAGACAGACAGGAACGGAGAGAGGTGAGAAGCATCAATCATCAGTTTTTCGTTGCCATTGCGACACCTTAGTTGTTCATTGATTGCTTTCTCACATGTGCCTTGACCGCGGGCCTTCAGCAGACCGAGCCACCCCTTGCTGGAGCCAGCGACCTTGGGTTCAAGCTGGTGAGCTTTTGCTCAAGCTGGTGACCTCGGGGTCTCGAACCGGGGTCTTCTGCATTCCAATCTAACGCTCTATCCACTGCGCCACTGCCTGGTCAGGCTTCCTTTGCTAGCTTTTAAAAGCAAAGAATTTCCCTCGTTCCCACGCAGCGCAGCATTTAGATCGAAAAGCAGCCCAGACATCGGTCCTGAACCCAAGAGAACTGGCCCTCTCTTCTTCAGATGGAGCGAGCACCCCTTGGGGGGCAGAGGAGTGTGTCTGTGGGGACAGCGCACAGGGAGGCATAACCTCACTTCACGGCGAATGATTCTAAATCACCGGGGATTTTCTAAGAAATGGAAACAGTGGCGGAGGGACATGGCAGATTGACTGCAAATGTCACGTGGCGTTTGACGATGAAGTGGAACCCGTCACAGGCTTTTCAAACTTGCCATGGACCCAGAACTGCCCAACGAACCATCGCGAATACTTCTTTCCCGTCGCCCAGGCTTCGCTCTCTCCGCCCTCTGCTCCTCTCTGCTCTTATTCAAGCACGAGCCGGGCTCAAGGTCAGGTTCAAATCCCACTTCCTCAGTGCAAGGCAGCTCCTCCTGCCCTCTGACCAGCGCCTCTCCTACACGTCAGGGAGCAAATACTTGCACCTTGTCGAACACACGTATTCATTTGTTGTTTGTGCTTTGGGGTTCTTCCAGGTTGTTCGCTGACATAGCCCGAGAGAGATCAGATATTAAATGACCGGCAGGAACAACCCTCCATCGCACGGATGAGAGTCTGGAAGCAGGGGGGGTCTCCTTCGCGAGCTCAGTGTGACGCCCACCCCCCGCTGTGTTGTTTGTTCCCACGCGGGAAGCCGTGTCGCCCCGATGGGAGGGAGCGCCCACTCAGCTGCTCCGGCCGCCGGGAGGCAGCGGGCTCCCCAGTCATGAGAGGAGGGTGTCTATGCTCCCCGGGGCTCAGCAGAACTTCTGGAAAACGGTGTACCTGTTACCGTGTCTCGTTCTCTTTCACGGAACAGGCGATGAGCCAGCGGTTTTAAGAATGCCGACCTGACCTTTCAAGCGTAACGGATCCTTAAAGAGCTCCGATGTCTCGTTTCCGCCCGGGGCTTAGAGCTCTGCCGGGTGGAAAGCGTTCTCACCTCTCTGACCGGCTGGCTGGACCCATTTTATTTTCCAGGAGCATTTGAGGTGACTCCAGGCCGCACAGGCAGCCCGTCACCAAGATCAACTTCCTACCTGTCTCCACTGTTAGAGAAGATGTGACCTACGTCTCGTCCCAAACGTTTGGCGATGGTCTCAGAACTGAGATCCGTGGAAGACGCACACATTCTAGAGCAGTGGTTCTTAACCTGGGTTCTATGGAACCCTAGGGGTGCGATGAGTCGGTCTCAGGGGTTCGGAGAAGCCTCTGCCGCGGAGGCCAGAATAAAGTAATACCGTCATTTGTTGTGAGTTCATGCACTTTGTTGGTTTTGTTCTTTGAGCAAGGGGATGTTCATGCACGGCTCATTTTGTGCACCAGTAAAAAAACATATACCTACGTCTTGAATTTGGAAACAAAATCCTATTTTATTTATCACTAAAGAAGGGTTCGGTGAATGCGCATATGAAACTGGTGGGTTCGGGACCTCAAAAAAGGTTAAGAACCACTGTTCTAGAGAGAGGGACGTGGTGCTTCCCCGTGAGGAATGGACGCCAGGTAGCAAATCCAGTGTGCTGACCGCCAAGCCGTCGGAATGGACACGAGGAGGCCGGAGGCAGAAGGAAGGGGTTCTTTGAAACAAATGCATGTGAGCAGGACAAGGAGGGGAGAAGGCACCTGCTGCCCCCCCAGGACTTGGAGCACCGGCGAGGACCACTCCTTGTTCATGGACTGGAGCTGCCACAGTTATCAGGCAGAGGAAAGAGAGGACACAGCTACCGTCCACAGTTCGGGGGACAAAAACGATTGAACTCTCGAGAACCAAGTGAACCCCACCACACTGAGAAAAAAAAATCACGTTAGCCAAGAGCGGCCTGCCAAGGTGGGGGCCCCTCTGAGGACGGGAACCGTGTGACCTGGAGGTCCGCGGGAGGACATGTCGCCTGGACCAGACATTCACACTGGGGTCGTCTGCAAAGACCACACTTATGCCCCCCTCACCAAAGAGCCAGAATCGGGGTGACCGTCAACGTAGAAATTTGACAAGTGAGAGAAAATCGTGAACGTGACCCAGCCGAGTGAGAAAGTCTTTGACTGAACCCCTTTCATTTGCTTCTGCTTGCTGCCCCTCCTCTCCCCTTCCCAAGCTCTCCATGAAGCCAAACCCTAAGGCCACAGGGCCCCCACGACCACCAAAGAAACCCAAAGAACAAAACACAAATGGAGAGAGTTTGGCTACAAGGAAACTTCTGTCCAGTTTTCTTTGTGAACAGAGGAATTAGGCTGTGTTGGGGGAGGGGGGAATTTTCATTGTCTGAGGATCGGAGGTTTTGACTCAGACTGGACCAGACTTGGTCATATGTCCAGCAGGTCAAAGGGTGGGGAAGGAAGATCCCATTCTCGACGGCAATCATTGGGACATCAAAGATGTCTCCTGGTTACATCCTGCTAAGTTGGACAGACTCAACACAGGCTCTAAAACGTCACCATCCTTTGATGACTCACCAGTGACATCCCCCAGGGAAATACAGTTAACTCCTCTCAGACCCTGAAAGCCAGAACCAGACCTCCTTATAGCGGGGGAGCATTCTTAAAGCATTTTCTTTTTCAATCAACAAATACGCGCTAACCTTGAGTGCGAGTCAGTTTATCGAACACGCGGGGAATGCCTGCTTCCGTGTGTTGGACTTCAGCCCGCTTACCAAGTCGCCCTCAGCCAATGAGAGGAAGGGCCGGCACAGAGGGAGGGGACAGACTCCCCGCCACAGCTGGCCATCTTGCATGGAGCCTCCTGTAGAAGCATGGCCTCTGCCTCACGTCCCTTGGCGCCCCAGAGAACTGGACGTTCACTCCAAAGGTCGGTCCCCCGAAGACTGCCCTGAATACCTGGCATCCCCCCTCCCTCCGCCTTTCCTCTCCCACCTGCTCCCTCACCCCACCTTGATGACAGTACCTCCCAACCTCTTCTTCTTGACCCATCTCATACTTACCCTAACTTTCCAGGGCTGCTTCGAATCCCAGGACCTCCTGAGCACGTGTCCTAGCTCCGGCCGGCTCCCAGACCCTTCTGAGGTCCACCATGAGGGGGTAGACATCTGCTAGCTCTCCCGAGAGTCCGAGAGAGTTTTTCACGGGCACCGCCTCATTTGCCCCGAGGCGAGGAAGGTCATTATTTTCATTCCTGGGAAGATGGCCGCTCAGAAGAGCCGCGCTGCCCTGAGGCCACACGGCCAGGGGGCGGGGCAGAGCTGCGCATTCAGAGCCCGGCCGGGTGGCAGCCTGCCCCGGCTCCTTCTCCCACCCACTTCTCACGCCCAACTCGGGATTTCGCTTTGTGCTGACAGATCTCTCACCTGTCCTGTGTGTAGACGGTCAGCCTCTGTGGAGCACGGGTCCCCACTCTCCAGACCTCTGTCAACTCGCAGCGCGGACAGTGCCTTGTTGATAGAGTCCACTCAAACCTCACGTGGTCGAGTCGTGTTTAACCCCTTTGCTGACCTGTCATTCAGCATGAGGTCTGCCTGACTCGTTTTTTAACCAGAGTCAAAGGGGTCCCTTTCTCAAACACAGGGACACTGTGGGGGGGCAGTGCACACAGTGAGGAGGAAATGCCCAGTCGTGCACACAGGGCCACGCGGCCGGAGACAGAGGCGGGCCCGGATGCACTGCCCGGGGGCTTACTGCACTCTGCACCCTGGCATCCGCAAGGGAAGGGAGGTGCAGACGGGAAAGGACCTTTGGACACCAACGTCCGGTCCCCGCATTTTATGCATGAAGAGCCGAGGTGCCAGCAGGAGTGGCTCCACGCATGTCATCCAGCTGAGTGGACATCTCTTTGTTCTGTGTCTCAGCCTCCTAGTCTCCAAATGACTTATTTTCTTTAATTATAGACACATGTGTACCCATTGCCAAAACTGACCCTCACTCACCCTCACAAACACTCTCCCACATGCGTCCGCTTTATTATGGTCCCTATTCATTGGCTACAACCTACGAAAGCCCGTGAACATTTGCACACAACCTATGTGTCGGTAACAGCACGAACAATTTACCCTTTCAAAACGTTTCCTTTGGTGAAAGGCATTTTTTGTGGGGTTTTTTTGTTTTGTTTTTTGTTTTTTACAGGGACAGAGAGAGAGTCAGAGAGAGGGATAGATAGGGACAGACAGACAGGAACGGAGAGAGGTGAGAAGCATCAATCATCAGTTTTTCGTTGCCGTTAGGACACCATAGTTGTTCATTGATTGCTTTCTCACATGTGCCTTGACCGCGGGCCTTCAGCAGACCGAGCCACCCCTTGCTGGAGCCAGCGACCTTGGGTCCAAGCTGGCGAGCTTTTGCTCAAGCCAGATGGGCCTGCTCTCAAGCTGGTGACCTCGGGGTCTCGAACCTGGGTCTTCCGCATCCCAGTCCGACGCTCTATTCACTGCACCACCGCCTGGTCAGGCGAAAGGCGTTTTTTTTAAATAATTGCATACACTAGCATATATGGGTCACTGAAGGTTTTAAAGTTTTCTCAAGATGGAAATAACACCACGATCGGTGTTGCAGTACTGGTCTGCATTTCGGCTTCTTTTTTGGGAAGGATTCCTGAACGTAAAGTAACTCAATTAGATCAAAGGGGAGAAAGCATAACAACAGAAACTCCTGTTGTGACACGCAGCCAACAGTTTCGAGAAGGGAAGTTTACTTTTGTGCTGGTGTGCATTTTCTAAAAAATATTAAGTGTTTGACGCCGAACGGTCCTGAACTGGCAAAGTGACCAGGAAGTCCGCAGTCGCTGGCCAGGGTCACTCCAGAGCACCTCGGCGGGTAACACTGTCGGCCAAACCTCCTACGAATATTTTCTGCAATCGCCCAGCCTTCGCCCTCGCCGTCCTCTCTGCTTATTCAAGCACCACGCATGCTCGAGGTCTGGTTCAAATCCCGCTCCCTCAGGGGAGCTTGCGACTCCTTTTGCTCCTCTCACTGGTGCTCATTTTACACGTCTGTCAAGCTCAGTGTCACACAGCGAGTCCTGGAACCTTGTCTAGGACACTTTGCTCTCTTCTGGCGGTGCACAGCACACTACTCAGCATGTAGCAGAATTCCTTCAAGACAGAAAGGGCCTGACCAGGTGGTGGCGCAGTGGATAGAGCGTCGGACTGGGATGCGGAGGACCCAGGTTTGAAACCCCGAGGTCACCGGCTTGAGCACAGGCTCATCTGGTTTGAGCAAGGCTCACCAGCTGGAGCCCAAGGTCGCTGGCTTGAGCAAGGGGTCACTCGGTCTGCTGTAGCCCCCCGGGGTCAAGGCACATATGAGAAATCAGTCAATGAACAACTAAGGAGCTGTGACGAAGAATTGATGCTTCTCATCTCTCTCCCTTCCTGTCTGTCTGTCCCTATCTGTCCCTCTCTCTGTCTCCGTCACAAAAACAAACAAACAAAACAAACACAGAAAGGTTGATTGGCAGATGTCATGGACTCCTGTGACTTTTAGAATCTCTAGCCAGGTCTCATACAGGGAACCTTCCCTCCTCTGCGGGTTGGGAGCTGTCCATCACGTGGTCCCGGCTTTCCTGACTCAGGGTTGGACATGTCTCAATTCTGATTCCAATCCAGACTGTGGGTACACCCCCCCCATGAAGCAATGCTCCGACACCAGCCAGATGTCCTGCAACTCAACTCAATTCTGACACTACCTTCCTGGGCAAGGCACCCCCACAGGTGAAGGGCTCAGTCCTACAAGGCTGACCACCCCCCACTTCAGATCTCAGTGGTCAGTCAGTCTGGGTTGTTGCCCATGTTTCTGACTGGCCATGGATAGGAGGTTCCAATGACCCCTCCTTGGGCGTGAGCCATTTGCTAGAGTGGCTCACAGAACTCAGAAAACCATTTTACTCACTAGTACCGGCTTATTATGAAAAGGATCTAAAACAGGAATGGTCAGATGGAAGAGCTGCATAAGGCACCGAAGGGGACGGGTTACGGAGCTTCCACGCCCTCCCCGGGCTCACCACTGAGCTCACCTGCCTCTTCACGTGTTCGCCAACCCGGACACTCTCCAAACCCTGTCCTTCTGGGGTTTATGTTGGCTCCATGACATACTCATGCTTGATCATTGGCCACTGGTGATTAAACTCAGTCTCCAACCTCTCTGCCCCCCCCCAAAGATTGGGGGTGAGTGGGTGGGTGGACTGAGGTGCCAACCTTCTAATCACATGGTTGGTTCCCTGGGCAACCAGCCTCCATCCTTAGATGCTTTCCAAATGTCACCTCATTAAAATAACAAAAGATGTCTTTGTTACTCTCGTCACTTAGGAAACTCCAAGGATTTCGGAGCTCTGTGCCAGAAATGGGGATGAATCACAACATCACAACCTGAGACCCAGATGGCCAGGATGAGCTCGCTCTCCCGGGGGTTTCTGGTGGACACGCTGGAGCCAGAGCGTTCGGGTGAGAACACACGCTGGGGGCACAGCGTAGCCTGGAGCTTTGTGTCCACCCAAGGACAAAGCCCATCTGAGAATAAAACCAGAGCAGAGGAAAAACCAAAAGCCAAGGGACGGGGAGAGGACCCAGCAGACATCATCTGACCCCAGGGTCTTCTCTCTTATACGAGACAGCAAGCTGTCACGTTTGTTTGAGCACCTGTCACTTGCCGGGACGCGAGATCCTGCTACCACAACTCGTCCCCAACGGAGAGTAAGATACGTCGAAATACGTAGCACGTGGCCCTGTCTACGTGGCTACGGACTTAACTTCCACAACCCTTGTCCTCGGAAGGAGAGGGACACCCTCACTCCCCAGACAGGCTAATTTGTATCACGTCGTTTACCCCGAAGAGTCGTCTTTTATCCAGCGTTGGCTTCATGGCCCCAATATTTCCCTCAGGCCATCGTGCTCCTGTCTGACGTTAAAAAATAATAATAATAATAGAGAATGAAAATTTATGACCTCAAATCACATTTTAATTATCTCTTTCACAATACGACCAAATTGAATTTCAAAAGCTAAACACAGTTTCTGCTTGTGAGCTTAGAGCTGGGACTTTTTTTTTTTTTACTCTTTTATTTTTATTTTATTCATTTTAGAGAGGAGACACAGAGTGAGAGAGAGAGAGAGAGAGAGAAAGGGGGGAGGAGCTGGAAGCATCAACTCCCATATGTGCCTTGACCAGACCAGTGCAGGGTTTTGAACTGGCGACCTCAGTGTTCCCAGGTCGACGCTTTATCCACTGCGCCACCACAGGTCAGGCCAGAGCTGGGACTTTTAATGAAGTTGGCTACAGTCTTTTTTTTTTAAAATTTTAATAATTTTTCTACATCTCACCGTGAAGCCATTTCTTTTCTTCTCTTCTTTCTTTTCTTTTTTTCTTTCGTTTTTTATTTTGAGAAAGATTATCAGTGTTTACTCTTGCTTCCCGATGACGATCTCTTGGTCTGACCGTGCCTCTGGCAGGCTCGGCAGGGCGCGCCACATTCCCGTCGGCGGGAGACTCCTCCTCGGAGATGCTCTAACCTTGGTCGGAGCAGTCTGATTGGAGCCCTGATCTAAAAGAACCCTACCGATCTGCAGGTCCTTATTTGCGACTGCTGTCCCCGCTGAGGCAGGTGTAAGTGACTGAGGAGATCTGGCCTGTCTTAGTCTGCGTGAGACAAGTCTATCCACGGTCACGAGTGACCCCGTTGTTCAAATGGCTTCAAAATGGGAACACAGTGTGGGGTTACTTTTACTTTAAATGGAACAACACGGCCGGGAACAAATTATTTTTTATTGCTTCTTCACAAGCACAGTTTTAAGAAAGTTATATACTACTCCCATGTATAAAGTAAATAAAAAAAAAATCCCAAGGAAGACCATTCAGTATTTGTCTGATTTCCTAGACTCAAGTCCACTTAACCATATACAAACACGTTAAACAACACCAGACGCACACACACACGTGTGCCATCTGTACGGCAGCCCTCGATGTCACACACAGAGCACATTGTGATCATTTCTGCAATATCACTGGCTGGTCTGCTGTGCCCCTTATATGGAAGCTCGGACCCTACCAGACGAGTGTACCTTAATAACATCAGCCTTCTTCTGGGACGTGCAGCTTGTTTCTAGGTTAGTACTATTAGAAATAATACACTCTCTTACATACGTGTATATATAGATACGTCTTGACCCAAATATCAGATAATTTTCCTTAAATATTCAACAACGAGCGTGTAAAATTCTAAGAAGTGACATCTTCGGATGAAAAGGTGTGCACACCTAAGATGTTCCCGCACATTAACACCCCGTCCTCCACGGAGGGGGTGAGGCACGACCACCTCACCAAGGTCCTACAAGGCGGCCTGCCCTCTCCGTGATTAAAACACCTACGTCGGAGTGTCTCAAAACGGGGCGTAGGAATCACCCGCCGGTGGTGGTCAGACACGCATATCGCGGGGCCTCCCAGACGATGAGACAGAAAGTGAAACAGGGCTGAGTCGGAGAAATCTCTATTTCTACAGGATAGAAAAGCACGACTGGGACCCTCTCGTCTGAAACGGTACTGACCGGACGGGTGGCTAAAGACAGCAGCTCTTTCCGACAAGGACGTCCATCTCTATTTTCACACATTCACGGGCTATCGCTCTGTCTCCATGGTCAGGGTACCTGCTCCGTCCATTTCTCATTTGCGAGGTGGCTTCATTTTTTTATTGATTGATATTGTTGGGGTTCGGGGCAGGCCACCCCCAAATCAGCCACGTTGGCAAAGGGTTATTTTGAATTAAACTTAAGAAACTGCCAACGTGAGAAGAACTCTCTGACCTCTCTCTTTCCCTCTCTCTCTCTCTCTCTCTGCCTGAGCGCGGGAGACGGACCTCTCCTGGGAACGCTGTTCTCTCTACACCCGGAGCCTAATGAGGGGAGATGGCCTCTCGCAGGGTTGGGGAATCCGGGGGCCGGGGACCTTCTATAACAAACCTAGGGGCGTTTTGTTTGTTTCTCACAAATGTGCTGCCCAAGGCCAAATTGCGCTTAGCCTCCATACTCAGGAGCCGGCAAACCTAAGGTCCCGGGTCCTGTCCCCGGCTCGCAAATCGCTTGTTCTCTGTGTCAAAGAGGTAAAAGCTGCCTGCCTTGGGCGCCCTCCGGGCCCCAGCTTGAGGGTCTCCCGTGCACGAGGAATTTTTGTTTTCTCTTTCTACCTTCGGCCATTGAGGAGCCACCTGCTGTGACGCCTTCCCGCCTGTTAATTCTATCTCGGAACGTGGACGCCTCAGCTCTGAGGAGGTGATACCCTGCTCACAAACACTAGGGGATGTTTTATTGCTTCACATTCGTTTTCAAACGAACACGAGTAGCTTTTGAATGACTATGATTTTTGTGAGCAGTCCGTTAACAGAAGGGGTGTGTGTGCACACACACGTGACTGACCCTATTATTATCCACACTCCTAAGAAGGGGCCACTATGTGATGGCATTCTGCTAGTAAGTAAAGACGGGCACGAAGAGCCGTGGGGAGGCACGGAAAATACTTGGTTTCCAGGGCGTCCACACAAGCACGCAGCCACCCGGGCACCGTGGCCATCCCAGTGGCGGGAAGCTGGGCCTCTTCCGCAGGTGCTGTCTGAGGTTGCCAAGGGGGGCGAGCGTGAGGTGGCTGGGTCCTTCAGGAGGGGGGCCCGTCTGCCAGGCTGTCTAGTCGAGAAGACAGCTCTCCAGCCACGAGGCCGAGCGCCTGGTGGTGCAGGGGGCCGGATGGCACGCTCCCGTCGGGCTCACCTTTCTCAGGCTAAAAAGAGGCTGTTCCCGGCCTCTGCTCGGCGTCCAGATGGAAGACGGATGAACTCCGTTGGGCCATTGGCACGTTGGGGGGGGTCCTTCTGTCGTGAGATGACTTTGAGCATCCTCGGTGCCTCTTCTCAGTGAATCTGGGGGCCCAGAGGTGGACTTGGTCATTCCTAGGAACATGTTCAAACGATGTGTTTCTGCAAAGGTCGTGCGGAGAAATGGCGGCCACAGCTTCTTAAAAAAGAAAGCCGAACGGAAAAGAATGCAGGCGCTTTGACGCGCTCGGTAGTGGCTAGCTGCGCCCGATCCTAACTCCGAATGTCACGGACCTGTCTTACAGGCGTCACTGAGAATGGGAACAGGCCGGTGTCTGCGGTCAGGGGGCGGGGGCCGCTTGATGGGCAGGGGAGTGGGCACGCTCTCACCGCAGTCCTAGGACCCCGCAGGGGAGGTAAGTGGAGTCGAGGGTGCTGATTCTCAACCCAGCCGTCTCCCCAGCACTCAGTGCTGTCCCTTGCTCCCACTGTGACCCATGGGCAGGCAGTCCCGTAGTAAACGTGGCCATTGGTGGTGGGTGTTGAAGACGGGGGAAGACTGCTTGTGGGTTTCTGTGTCGATGCCACGTTCAAAGGTTGAGGACCACGTGGATGAGACCACGCAGGCGCCGCGGCTGCCGTGAGCAGCGGGCCCCATCTCTGCTGAGTCAGGGGCCCCTCACGTTGAGCGGGGCCACGTCGCCGGGGGGTCTGGACCGTGGAACATTTGCCCCTTCTAGGCGTGGACCGTAAACCATCTTTCTGCAGGGTCTCCCTCCTCCTTGGTCTCCCCTGGGGTCACCTTGGAACCGCATGAGTAAGGTGGTGGTCACAAGGAGGACGTGCTGGCTCCCCTGAATAATTCTGTAGACCAGAGCCACGCCGTCCTAACCACGCCGAACAGTGACGTGACAGATGATGGCATTTGACTGCATGAAGCCACTACCATTCCGGGTCAATCTGCAGCATGTAAAGCCTATCGTAAGAGACGTCTCCCCTCCAAATTACATCAAAGTGGGGAGGCAGCCCCGCTAGTGTGGGGTACAGAGATTTTTATACGGGACCCACTAAAACCAGCAAGGATGAATGATTCGATGTTCACAGAACCTTAATGCATGTCTTAGAAAATCTAATGGCCGTGTTATTTTTAAAACTGTGTCCACGCTTTGGGGTTAGTTGATTCTTTACATTTTATTCCTTAATCGGGGTGGGGGAACTTGCCACCCAGGAGAGAGACGTTCTGTCCTTCCTCATTGCCTACCAAACCGCTCTTGAAAAATGTATAAAGAACCCATAGGTCTCTCAGCTTTCATTTTTCAAAAGCTCGTTTCTCGCCTGCAGTGAGTAAGGTGTGGGGCTCACACTGTGAGAAGTTCACTGAGACCTTTATTTTTTTTTTACTGAGAGCTGAGCCCTTGGGGGTGGAAGAATCCAGGGGCTTTGTCAGAGTTAGGCAGGAATGACCTTGCTAACGACCCCGGAGAGTCAATGAAGGAAAATAAAGCGTAGGAGTTTGGCTGAGTTATTCCGAAGGATTACCCACGTGAAGAAAACGGAGTTTCATACAGAATTTCACTCTACAGTGAGTATGTTCCTGGCAGGCAGGGTGGGCTCCCCTCTCCTCGCTCCCCTTTCTCCGTCAAGGTTCAGCCCGAAACAGCTGACAGAGACTGGTTCACAGGGGCAGCATCATGGCTGCCCTCTGGTCGGCAAAGGAGGTCGGGGAACCGCCCAACCGCGCTTGCTTCTCCAGGGCACTGTGTTTTATTTTTAAATTGAAGGGAACCTCCACACAGCAACGTTCGGCCAACGATGTTTTATTCATGTTTCATCCATAACGTTGAGGAAATCACGGTGCATAAATAGACATTTTCCTATGCGGCGGCTCAGGGGAGCTGGGCATTTTTTTTTAAGGGGACAGAGATGAGATGCCACCGCTGCTGTTTTCCGGGCATTCAACAATGAAATATGCATCCAGGGCTGATGCTAGGCCGGGCATTGTTCCAGGCATGGGGGCTGGGGGGGCCAAGCAGTGGAGACAACACAAAATGCACCCCCCACGGGACTCACGTACCTGTGGGAGAGATGGTGGTCACAGTGACCTCACCCCTGCAGGAGGCCGCGCAGGGGAATCTGTAGAAATGTAAATGCGTCCGGCTTATGTCAGAGAGACACAACGCCGGGCATAGTGTGGAGAGCGGAGGAAGAACAGGACGTCTGGACAAGGGAAGGAGACATGGTGAGCAGCGTTAGGCAGGCTGGCCAGGGCCGGCCCCCACGTGACAGTAGAGCTAAAACGCGAGGGGACGGACCGATGTGTGTGTGGGGGGGGGGGGGGGTGAAGCATCCCAGGCAGCGATGAGAGCAGGTGCCAGGGCCCCGGGGCGGGAGCTCAAGCTGGTGTAGCTGAGGCCAGGACTATAGACTCTATAGCCTTCACACAACTTCAGGGTGCTTAACTGTGTCGCGGACTGGCATGACATTTCTGGGGGACCAGCATCTACTTGTGGACTGGCGTTTGAAACACACTGGTCTATACTATACGGTTTGGTACGACCCACCAGGGGTCTTGGGACACGTATCCCCTATTGATAAGGAAGGAAGGGCCGCCGTGGAACCGTCCGTGCTGTAGATTTTATTTATCCGTCTGTCTGTCTACTCTTTATATGCTTCACGAGAGCGTACACTCCATGGCGCAGAGATTTCGCCCGTTTTGTTTGCCGTTTTATCTGAGTCGCCTAAAAGGATCCCTGTTGCAGAGTCAGGGCTCAATCTACCTTTGCTGAAGGTATAAAGAATAAACTTCAGCCAACCCCGAGGCACCGGGAACTCGTGTGGAATCACAGTGGCGCGTCGGCGCTAACCTGTTACAGCCACTCGTCCGTAATGGTTTCTTTATGATTAATCCGTGGTCGTTTCCAACACGTTCCCCGAACAAGAAGATGCTAAGAGAAAGAGAGACGAACTGAAGGTACGATTCTTCTTTTTTCTTTTTTCTTTTGCACAATGTATCATCTATATATCGCAATATGATATATTACACAACAAAATGGTGTTAAAAAATTACTTTGTTTTCAGTTCCCTTGACGTTTCGCATTTACAAATACCTCATCCTGGAATATCATTTCACCCTAACTATTTTTATGGCATCCAATCCTCATTTGATAGAAAGATTTCTTACTCTGAGAAAAACAGTATGAATATCATTTGACTAGGAAAAAAAAAGTCACTCGCATAGTCTTACAGTAAAAACCAACCACGAGGAACAGATATTAGCAATACAGAGAGAGGATATAGAACAACTTCTCTAAATTGATAAAAAGCAACAAAATAGAAAAATGAGCATAATAAGCAAATAGGAATTTTATTTTTTTTTAAAAAGCCCAAGTATATACCAAATACCAATATATACAAATTTGCTCAACTTCGTAGGTTACTGGGAAAGGCACATGGAAAACACGGTGAGATTGCAGTTCGTATACCTAGCGATGAGCAGAACGTGGATAATTTGACAGTACTAAATGTGGGTCGGGGTGGGGAGTTACTGAAAACTACCAAAATGCTGGTGGGTGAGCCTGTGGTCACTGCGTTGAAATGGTTTGAACCTGTCAAGGGGAAACTTAGGTGCATTCCCGGCAAGTTCAATACCAGATACATAAGGAAGAAGAACAGTTCTCTACGTGTACAAGAAGTTATGGATAGGAATGCTATTCCAGCTGTCTTTGGAATAACAACAAAAGCATACACCAGAATAACCACTAATGACAACGCACATTCCCTGTGACAACGGAATAGCTCATCTGTTCTGTGGTCAAGGAGGGGAATATTACTCAGCCAAGAACACAGATGCCCTCCAGCTACACGGAGGCAAATGCACCTGTAAGGAGAACACTAACTCCATTTTTGTTGTTTGTTCACAGATTTCAAGCACCACCTGTCTCTTCCCCTTCTGCCCTCATCTGGGGCAAGCGTTGAAGAAGGCTGGGTGCGGCTTTAGCACCAGGGGGGAGCCCTCACCCCTGTGAGGGAACCCTCATTCAGCCCCAACCTCATAAAACCCCAAGCTAGTCTCTCTTTTCTGCTCTCTCATGCTCTCTCTATATTTAGAATAGCTTCGAAGCCTGCCCTGAAAAATCCCACCACGTGAGTCATAAACCCATTCCTTACTCTTCTGAGGCGTTTGCACCATCATTAGTGTCAACATCTGAACCAAAATTAGAGAGGACAGTCCTCCCACCTCTGTCGGGTGATCGCACCCACACTGAATGTTTCCCTTCATCTTTTAGATGTCCCTGTGAAGATGCCACTCAGATTTCCCAGAGTGCCAACGACTTCCCGCTAAACCCACTTCTTCAAGGGCACTTGTTAAGGACCCACCACGTAGGCACACTATTTCGCGTGCTGTTGAAGTTACCGAGGAATTTGTGTCCACGGAATTATGAGACACAATTATAGCTTTGGGAACCCCCAAAATTTAACTAGAACTATCAAGCCAAAAACAGGGGAAAATCTATAGATGAATTCAAGACCATATCAATGTACTTATGCCCTGATGAAAGAAAATTAACCGATCGCTCGTTATTTAAAGCATTTGCTAGTCTAATCAGTTGAAGAAATCATAGATTCCTTTGATCAGATGAAGCTAAACTTCACAATGGCTATTTGCCTTCCAAGGAAAAGACATTGACGGTCTGCTTAAGACTCTCCCACAGATTTAAATTTCTCTCATTGTAATATGACACCACCCACGTCCCCAGAACTTCAACCATAAAAGACTCTGTCCTTGAAGCTTTGGATTTGCAGAGATACAAGCTTTCATTTTGTAAAATCCATTTTATTTTATTTTTATTTTTATTTATTTATTTTTGTGACAGAGACAGAGACAGAGAGACAGAGAGGGACAAATAGGAACAGACAGACAGGAGGGAGAGAGATAAGAAGCATCAGTTTTTCATTGCAGCTCCTTAGTTGTTCATTCATTGCTTTCTCAATCAATATGCCTTGACCAGGGGCGGGGTACTGCAGATCCAGTGACCCCTTGCTCAAGCCAGCGACCTTGGGCTTCAGGCAAACGACCTTTGGGCTTAAGCCAGCAACCATGGGGTCATGTCTATGATCTCACGCTCAAGCCAGCGACCTGACACTCAAGCTGGTGAGCCCGCAATCAAGCCGGTGACCTCGGAATTTTGTGCCTGGGTCCTCTGCGTCCCAGTCTGACGCTCTATCCACAGCACCACTGCCTGGTCAGGCTGTACAGTCCATTTTAGACCAGGGGTCACCACATCTATACACACACTGATGTGCCAAGTAATCACAGTAAACTCAGACATTGATTTTAAAAGGATTGACATATTTATATTCCCGTTTCAGAGTCTGTATCTCCTTTTATTCAACTCATTTAATCTTCTCTGTCAATTTTATGCTTTGCTTTTAATGAGGGCTTGTACCTTCTTAAATTGATTTTTAGGTCTAATTTTTGTCTGTTATAAATAATCTTCCCCCCATTTCAGTTTCTAACAGGTTCCTGCTAAACTGAAGGAGGAATATTGCTTCTCTTGTGGTATTTATCTTGAATCTAGATACTTTCTGAGAAAATTCTCTTATTCAATTTTTTTAATTTAGCAAGTCTATGACTATACCAACCATGAATAAAAAAAGTAGTTTTCTCCTTCTAAATATTTGTGTCATTTATGCTGTTTTGCTTAAAGCATCAACGAGAACTTCGAAAATTATGTCGAATACTAATGATAACAGTGATCATTTCATACTCTTGGCTTTCATAAGAAAGCAATGTAATAAAACCAGTTACTCTTGACGTCTATACAATACTCTATCATATTTAGGGTGTTTTCTTCCCGTCCTAATCTGCTTGGACTTGTACAAAATTAGCAACAGGGCACTGAATTTTTAATCACCGCCTTTAAAATGGTATGTTAACTGCTCTACGGCAACCTGAAGTCGAGCATGACTCTCACAACAAAACTGAGCCAGAAATAATAACACACCAAGAAATTATTCATGCGTGGAACCGACAAACTAGGACTGTCACTTCCGTGGGGTCATTTCCTTCTCAGTCACTCACCCAACAGCGTCTCCTTGGTTCCCTTCAGCCAAACGCCCGCCCGCGAAACATCAGCTAGGAACTCTCTCCTCGGCTGGGGGCAGCTTGGTCACTCACTCCAGTCTGAAGAGTCTGAGAATGCCCCTGGGGGGAGGCTTGGAATTGAGCTACCTTTTAAAAAATATCAGGGTCTGGGATTTCCGAGCTTTCTTATAGTACGAACTACGTTTGGCCCGATTTATAATTGCAAGATGTACTGTCTTCTATTTTATTTTATTTTTTTAATTCAAACGAGGCACAGACTTAACCGCAGGTCACAACCTACTTCTCATGGCAGGACAGGCAGGTGTGGCGCTGACAAGACTTATTTGTCAAAAATAAGAAGATGGAGAAGCAAGTCACGTTCGGCGGCATTGAAACAAGGCTTGCCAAAGCGTGGAGACGGCTCACTAAGGAGACAGCAAAAGATGGAAATGCAGTTATTACCCGTCTCCCGTTCAAACGAACTTTGAAGTGTGGTTAACGGTTTTATGAATACTTTTCTCACTTCATCCACACTAACAAAGGACTTCAAATTAATTCACCGTTTCTGACTGCTTCCTTAATGGGTTCTTGAAGTCCATGGCAACTAATCAATCCACTACTGACTCGAATCCACGCGGCGTGATTTATTTCCCTTTCACACCCAGAAAGAAATCAGCGCACGAGACCATAAATGGTCCTGCCAAGTAGAACGGAACCGTTTGTCCTAAACAGGGAAAGCGACAGAGTCATTTTAAGAGATTTAATTCAAATACCCCCCAAAAAATAAATAAATAAACATACCTATCTATCTATCTATCTATCTATCTATCTATCTATTTATCTATCTAGAAAGATAGATATAGATATATTACTTTTTCTAGGGAACTCATAGGCTCTGGAAGATTTTAAAGGCTTGTAACATATACATTATACTATGAACTAAACATGTTCTTTATTAAAAATTTCTTTGCCCAGATAGTTGAGCTTTTACAAGGAGCAAGAAAAAGGTGCCCAGGATATAAAAATGGTCCCTGGCTTCATGGCGGCCACACTCACACAGGGTGTGACACTGCCACCACGTGGAAAGAAAAGTGTTTCAAGAACCGCCATCGGAAAGGAGGTTTTCGAAGACTCAGAAGCAAGAAACCGGCAAAGGTCGAGGGCTGACATTGTATAAATAGACAGGTCCATGGCATGAAACCGAGAGACCTAACATAATCTCAAACAGACAGGGGAGCACGGGCCATGACCGGGGAGGGAGACGGGGCACACCAGGAGAGAGAGGAAGACGTGAGTGGTATGCAATGTCGGGGTGCCTTCTGTGCAGGTGGAGGACGGTGAAAGTGGACCCCCACCACACCCCATTTCTCGATGGGCTCAAGTTAGAAATGCCGCGTGCACAGAGCTGACAAGACCACACAAAGCAGATATATTTTGTCTGGTGGGCTAGGCAGCCCTTTCTTGAATGGGACACAAAAAAGGACAAGCTATACCTAGAGGAAAAGCATGAAATCTGTCTACATTAAAATATTTAAATTTTGAACGTGGAAGATGATACAACACGCCGTTAAATGACAAGCTGCAGACTGTGGAAAATTACTTGGAACACTACGAGGCAACTAAAAGTTTGGTAATGATGATGATGATGATGCTGTAAATTAAACGAATACATCATTTACCTAGAATCAAAAAAAAAAAAAATTAACATGGCAGCAAAACAATTACGTAGCACTTAGCATGTGCTGGGCACCGTTCCGAGCCCTTTACGCCGGACGCATTTCGCCTTCACGAGGACTTGTAGGGACGATCCTCCATCCCATCTGACGGAGGAGGAGTCACACCTGGGAGAGCAGCAGCGCCTGTCGGTCACGTCCGGTAGACTCACGGGAGTCAGCTCTATTTCTTTGATCATGCATCTGTGTGAGCTGAATATTTTTCAATGGCATTTGTTTTTCAAATTAATGATACGGATAAAATAAAAGAGAGAAAGGTGCTTTTGCAAGGAAGCATGGTGAAGACAGACAGGGCCATGAAAGGGAGATGCTATCTCTCCGGTGAGTACCGACGGTGCAAGGGGCCCTATTTCCCAAAGAGCGTCCTGCGGGCAGAAGGGAGGAAGAGAAGGGAGAGTAACTGTCGAGTCTGAGAAAGGAGACGCCACAGACTGTGCCCAGCGAGCCCAGGGTAGCCAACAGACAGACTACACCCGGCCAGCGAGGAATCCGTCACACTCTATTTCTGGGGTGGGACACACACGTTCCTCTTCGTGAAAACCCCAACAAACCCTCTGTGCCTTCTACCGGGCCATTTTGTTTCTTTACCTGGTTTATGAAAACTTCTGAGTTTGTGATCTTTGCCAAAGGGTGAAATGAACAGGCGGATCAGGGTCCGATTTGGCACTGAAGAGCAAGACGCTGCTTCGGCACCAGCAGAAGAGAAAGGGAGGGAAGACAGGGAAGTCACCGGGAAAAGGGAAATTAGCATCGGTGAGAATTTAAATAACTTTTTAAGGGTTAGAAAAAAACACCTGGGTGCACCTTAGAAGTTCGCATAAACGGGTCTTTGGTGTGGCCATAAGGGAAAAGCATCTTCGGTGGATGTGTTGTCCCAACCTCACACTGTCTGGTCAGGGTTTCCTTCCCCTGCTTGGAACCGGAACCTCAGCCCACAGGTGAGAGGCTCGGAATTACTTCTGTGGCTCCTGGACTCCCCTCTCTGACTCTGCCTGGCAGCTCTGGGTAAGATCTTCCCTGGTCTCACCTGGAAAGGAAGCTGGGAGCAGTCCCCTCCTTTGTAAAAACAAGGTCCGCGTGCAACTTCCTTGAACATGAAAGACCCTCCCTTCTTCTCGACTCCATACAGATTGCAGCCACTTCTTCTACAAGTCTGTTCTCCTTCTTTTCTCCTTCAGGAACTGGGGAAACGTCCTGTTTTGCCCGCTCGGATAAAACAGGTGCTCAAACGCTGACGAAGGCCGTATCTCCGAACAGCAGAATAATTGATCAGCGGATTCCATCAATTTTTGTAAAATCTTCTCCTTTTGTTTGTCATCCGGGGGTTGGGGAGGGAAGGAAGAAAACAACAAAAATGTCCGGCCAATATTATCCCCACGGGAGTGGTGGACTCGCTGTTTCAGTCGAACTGGCTGATCAATCCAGTCAAACAAGTAGCTCCTGGTTTTTTCTCTGGTGAATTGATTGGTTGATTCATTGAATTGAAAAGATGTATAGGTTGCTGGGGTGTTTCGCAGACAAAACCACAATGAAGATCAATAGCTCAATCTGTCACCCCAGAGACACAGCGATCAGATTGAAATTTTCTCACCTTTGCAATTAAGTTTTGGCCGAGTTCCTTATCCTCGTGAGGCTTTGTGAACGCAGATTTGAAGCCCCCATACCTCAGCTGTGCCGGGGGGCGTTTTGGAGGACAGGCCAAGGGGGTTATTGGAAAGCAGAGGCAGCTGAGTACGGAGGGGATGGTGTCTGTCACAGGCTTGGTGGCAGAGGTAAGTTTCTTCCTAAAGAAACTGAGGTACGGAGGTCAAGATTTACAGAGACTTCACATGCAAATACTTTTGAACGCGAAACAGTGTCCCAGATACTACACGTGGCCCCCCAGATGAAAACCATCAAGTTCCTACCTTCAGTGAGAATGCCAGCGAGGGAACACTCCTCTGCTTGAAACAGAATATTCGGTTTGGGCTCAAAGAGGTTTAGAAGACAAAGACTATATCATTTCACATAACTGCAATTATGTTAGAGAAAGAGGGAAAGAGAGCAGGTTTTTTGTGTGGTTTTTTTTTGGTGGGATTCAGTAAGTGGCTTGATCATGCTACTACAGACTAATTGTTGATTCTGATCTCCTCAAGTAGGTTCCTCTTTTGGTTACAAGGTGAGCTAGGGGCGGTCAGGACCCCTCTGCTCTCCTGTTGTCTGTGAGTGAACCTGTGAGCAAGGAGGGGCCCAGGGAGCCAGGGAGAGAGAGAGAAATTGGGGGAGGGGAGAAGACAAGAGCAGAAAGCACAGGGAGGAAAACTTTCCCTCCCTCCATTACAGACTGTCAGCCTTTCCCTCTGCTCCGGGGGATCCGACTTACTCCCAGTGCTCAGAGTGGGAGTCGGTTCCAGGAGGCATGCCAGCATCCCCACCTCCCCAGGAAGGAATATAATAACCACTGAGTGAGTGAGTGTGTGTGTGTGGGGGGGGGGGTCCAGATCAAGAACTGTGCCTCTGTCCAGGAGCGAGGACAGGAGAGATGGATGTCAGCTAAGCCGCTGTCACTATCGTCTGCAATGACTTCGCCATTTCTCCTTGTGCAGTCACAGGAAGGAGGCACGAAAAACATACAAACAGTGATGGCAGGAGAGGTACTCTAATAAGTGGCCATCCTCCTAAGTCAGCTGGTGTTGGTCTGAGACTTGAGTCATGCGTTCCGTCCCGGAAATACGCACTTACAGCTTCGGACGGATACATCCTCACCTGCAGAAACCCCCATCTTGTGAACGCTAGCTTGTACAAGTCCTTGAATTTCCCTGGAGTCGTGTTTTATTTAAAAAGAAACAACAAAAACATATTTTCACAAGGTACGTTCACCCTTTTAAACTTTACTGAAGATGTTTCTCTGATTTACGGCTACTTTCCACAGAGAAGTGACGAAGGAGATCACATGCGTGTTGAGACGTGGGTGCGGGGCGCTGGCTGGGATGACCCGTGAGCGACGTGACTCGTTCCCATGGATCAGCCGCTGTCCGTGAGCTCAGTTTGAACACGCAGCTCACTACACTTCCAGCCGATTCTTGTCACGGGTGATCGGGGTCACCGGTTAACAGTCAAAACACTTACAGTGAATTCGTAGATGCCAAGGGTCCTCGACACCATGGGAGCGATTACCCCCTTTCATGAAAAACGTGTGAACCAATTATTATCGGGAACTGGAAGGAGGAAAGCCCCCTTCCCAGCAGAGCCGCTAGAAAGATCAATGCAAGTTGCCAAATCCTCGCGGCGGGGTTACAAGCCCCTTTGGCACCTTCCAGGGCGACGGTTTCGTGTGGACAACTGAGAAAACGTCCACCTCGGTGATGTCGGCATTAAGTGAAAAGAAAAGGAGCCCATCCTTAAAGGAAGAATGGCTTTTTCTTCTCGCAGGGAAAGGGGAACTCAGGGTGCGGCCTTTGGTCTCAAGGGATACGTTAATGGTGCTTCTAGAGGATTCTCTGAAAGTGCAAACAAGAACGTGATGCCAAGAAAATTGGGAAACTCTCTTCAAGAGGAGAAGATAAGCAGATCAGATAGGTCGCTTTGCAAGACAACCAAGTAGCTTGCGGCAGACAGTGCGTGGGCCCTGGTCACAGCAGAGTCACAGTTCTCGAAGGACCGAGATGGACGCTCCAGCCTCTCTCCATGGTGCTGAAGGCCGGTGGCGGGAACTTCCGTAAACCCGAGACTCCTGTGGACAACCCGACCAACTTCACACACACGGATCAGGATGGGCGGCTAACATACCCCATTAGCCAGCTCCACCACTAGTTCTTCTAGCAGTTCCGAATCAGGTTAGAGAGCAAGCTAGCCTCGCCTTACGTGGTCTGCATAATGTTGCAATAACAAATTAACTTGCCTTATAATTAACCAAGAGATTTGGCTGGCTGTGTAAAAAGACACACCGATGTCTCAGACTTTATAATCACTTGGGAAGGAGGCTGTAAAAAACAAACAAACAAACAAACAAAAAACAACAAAGAAAAACACAAAGGTATGTTCAGCTGCTGGCCCAGAACATTTAGAAATGAAAGTCGCTAATGCTTAGCAGGCTGTTCAGATGTGGCCCATGACTTTCAACCTCCCTCACGAAAGTCTCTCTCCGTGCCTCTGGGATACATTCAGTCGCTCTTGTCTCACAGACGCACACTCAGAACACATGACGACAGGTACATAAATCCACAGCTTCTAAAATTTAAACAAAAAAGCTAGAAGAAATGATTATCCAACGCTCCTATCTTTGAGTTGAGTGAATGAATTTAATGAGGATATGACCCCTGCTCCCTAGCTCGGACCATATCTGTCTTGAGGGACGGGCCGTTCTGACGGGGATGGGGCGATGGCGGCCTTGCAAGGGGCAGCACGACCCAGTGGGTCAATAGAGTCGGAGCACTTTGGGGACCCTGAGGGGGAAAGACTCAGGATGGATTCCCCGGGATCCGTTTTGCACACCTATCACTTAAGAAGGTAGAGGGCCCCAAAATGGGCACTCTTAAGAGCTCATTCTTTCTCCTTAAAAATCATTGTTTCCTTTCCTGCTATGAGCTACCTATGATTTTAAGTATCCAAGCATTTGAAGCATCAAAAAGGGGTTGAAATACCTACTCTGTGCAACAACTGCCTTAATAGATGATTTGATTTAATCCTTGAAACAGTGGTAAATGTCTAATCCATGCTTTGCAGACAAGAAAACTGAGTAATTTATCTTACACCTGTTAACGTGATGGGATATAGATAGGACAGGGACCCAGACCATCTTCTCTGGGTTCCTGGTTCCTGTTCTCTCTGCCCGTTTTCCTAGGCGCCTATAATTTGAGTTCATCTTCATTACTTCTCTATTCTGATGGTTTCCTTAGTCAAGGACATTCCTTATTATTTTCTGATCACAACCTTTTTTTTTTCCTTTTTTTTTCTCCTGTGACCAATCTCTTCTGGCTCAGAACTCTCTTTGTTCCGGCTAAGTGATGTTAAACAGTCTAGCCTGTCCCCAGTGACCCTGGCTAACGCTGGCCCAGAGCTACGAGGACGTCTCTAAGTCCTTTGTCTGAAAAGAGCAGGCAGGTAACATGGAAGAAGGGAAGGAAAAGGGAAAGGAGGGTGCTGGGGCTGAAGCCAGTCTTCTCTTACTTTTCAAAGTTACCCCTCGGGGTAACAGGTGCACGTATAGAAGACTGTGCTAATGTCGGCGCTCTGTTGTGACCTCCAGGTAAATTACTTAACCTTCCCAACACTACTGGTGCACAGACGGTATCTGACACTGACTTTGGAACCTGCAGTCTGTGAGACAGTGGTTCTTCACCTGGGTTCTATGGAACCCTAGGGGTGCGATGAGTCGGTCTCAGGGGTTCGGAGAAGCCTCTGCCGCAGAGGCCAGAATAAAGTAATACCGTCATTTGTTGTGAGTTCATGCGCTTTGTTGGTTTTGTTCTTTGAGCAAGGGGATGTTCATGCACGGCTCATTTTGTGCACCAGTAAAAAAACATATACCTATGTCTTGAATTTGGAAAAAAACTCATATTTTATTTATCACTAAAGAAGGGTTCTGTGAATGCGCATATGAAACTGGTGGGTTCGGTACCTCAGAAAAGGTTAGGAACCACTGCTGTGAGACTGTCAGTAAGAATCGCCCCCAGGCAGCGCTGTGCAGACTGGGGCCCTGAGCTTACGATGAGGAGACCTTCGTTAGGATTCTGTTAGCTCCCTCTGGATACAGAGCCCGTATTGGCCATTTAAATTGAGCTAAGCCGTGTCTTGCATCTGCGTTGGCAGTGCCAGTTGACTTACGAAACCAAGGCAACAGCTGATCCCTGTCCTTGTCCTTATAATCCCCAGCCGGACGCCAGCAGGCGCTGCGGATAGGTGACTGACATACAGGACTGATTCTGGCCGAGCGCCTCCCCCACGCGTGCGGGGGAGGCAGTTCTTGGTTGATCGCACTGCGTCTCGGGCAAGAGCGAGCTTTTCAAGGGGTAAGGAAAAGAGGCAACGTTGGCTTGAGCAAGGTGTTCTTCTCCTTGGAGCAACAACTTGTAGCTGTGGCCTCACTGTACCTGCCCAGCTAGCGGCAGGGATGCCACCAGCAGTCACCTTCGGAGCCGTCTCGGGCACAAGGACGGGCACAAGGAAGACGGCAGGCATGGCACCCCTCTAAGACTGGGGGTCTTGTGGCTAGTTTGGTGTCAGTGCTGGGGGAAGGGAACGTCCTCTGAAAGAAAGTGAAGGATTTCTTGGTGTAAAGGGTGTCACCTCCGTTCCCAGAGACAGAACTTACCAGATACAAAGTTGCTGTTAACCCTGGAGCCAGCACAGCTGTGCCTCAACCCCCCCCCCCACGCCCCCGATGGCACGTCCTGTGTAACCCAGCCCGCAAAGCCCAGCATCTGAGAGAGGCTGGCCGGCCCATCTCCACCTGGAGCATGGGAGTGACTCCTGGAGACAAGGATGGGGACCCCTCTCCCCAAGACAAAGATTTCAGGCTGAAACCTACATTGGGATTCTTTGGATAAGGAGTAACAAATGTAACAAAGACACAATGCAGACTGACTTGTTCTTATTGCTACATGTGCGCACATCACACATCGCGGGACAGCGGGAGAGGGGGCCCAGCCACAGGGACGGCTGGTCCTGTGACGCTTTCAGGGGTCGGCCCCCCTCACCTGTGCGTATGAGCGAGTACGCGCAAAAGACGGACACACACCTGTGCGTACCCATAGACATACAGTGAGAAGCCCACATTTTAAATATCTCATTCAGTGTGCTTTAATAAACGTTGATAACTACCTACACAACATACCAATCAGGGTCAGTGAGATTTCTATCACCCGTCCCCCCAACACCCAGCAAAGTTCTCCCGTGAGTCATCTCTGTGGGCGTATCCTCTGTCAACTGTGTTGACCCAGCAGCACAAATTTCAAGTAAAGTTCAGAGTAAATGTATCACCTCCCCCGCGGAATACCTTTTCATAGTCCAGGCATTTAAATGCCTTTCCAGTGTTTAATTAACCAAGATGAATCAATTTATGTATTTATTGAACCCGAGTGCGTGCATGCCTTATCATTTCATTAAACTGTTGCCAGTTTCCAGTGTTTGCAGGTGAGAGACCACGGAAGGCGAAGGAGAGCTGCAGTCTGTTGTTTAAAGCGTTTAATATTTTGGAATTTTTTATTTTATTGTTTTACATTCACTGTGGTTTGCGTTTCTCAGGCTTCTCTTAGGTGGTTTGCTGAAGATGAACTACCAGGTGTATGTAAATAGGACAGCTAAGATTCCCAGGCATATTCGTTCATAAATTAAAAACCATGCTCTCTACCAGTGAGCTCTATCAGAGGAAAATAGATCTTGACCAGACATAACGAGGCATTTGTGTTCTCATGACTGTAATTTACTGGTAGCGTTCGAAAAGCCATCAGTTCTTGCTCAGTCTGCTAAAGTGACAATAACCGAGGCGACGTGAATTCTCTTCAATGCTCCTGGGTCGCCTCGGTGAATTTATGGAGCGTGACATCATGTCATTCCAAACAGCTGTAATCTGGGTCCTGCCGTGCAGTGGCAAGAGCCACCACGCACTTGCTTTGGTGTTTCTGTGTGTCCCGGGATGCTCAAAGCCCACGTCCTCGGGAAGGGTGAGCTGGAGCCCTGGCTGCATGTCAGGTGGCGCACACTCACTAATTCTTTTTTTTTTTTAATGAGAGGAGAAATGATAGAGAGATAGACTCCTGCATGCACCCCAACTGGGAGCCACCCAGCAAGCCCCTGTCTGGGGTCCATGCTAGAATCAACTGAGCTATTTTTAGCACCTGAAGTGATGCTCGAATCAATCAAGCCAGTGGCTGCAGGAGGGGAAGAGCGGGAGAAGGGGGAGAAGGGGGAGAAGGAGGGGAAGAGAAGCAGATGGTCGCTTCTCATGTGTGCCCTGACCAGGGATTGAACCTGGGACGTCCTCATGCTGGGCCGACGCTCTACCTCTGAAACAACCGGCCAGGGCCACACTCTCCCTATTTCAAGATGCTTCAATAAAAGGCAACTCTGCGGGTATGCAAATCATAGATGATAATTATCTGTTAATATATGTCTCAACATCCTTCTTCCTTGATAAAGGGGGAAATCAACAATAATATATGCTATTTTATTTTTCAGTTAGCCTACATGCTTAGTTTAGCTGGAGGCTGAATTTTAGAAAACAAAAAGCCATATGAAAGAGAATGGAAACAATAAACTGAAACACTGCAAGGCTAAACGTTTTCCTATGGCGTCACCTCTGCCCTTGTAGCTTGTAGATTATGTGGATCCAGGTGACAACCCTGGGCCTGTGGGACTTTAGCTCCCTGTCCTCCAACCTGAACACCTGTGTTTGCACCTAATGAATTATCGGAGGGTCTATGGAGAGACAGAGAGAGAAGAGGTCACTGGCCTCGGCCAGAGGCCCAAGCCAGTATACCAACTTCACGTGTTCCTTAAGGGAGGATCCAGACCCCAGATATGACCCAAGTATCGTAAACTTGGCCCCCTGGTGTTTTTATTTCGCTGACATTAGAAGTAGCGAAACTTTGAGAGTGGATACACTTACTGAAACTAAAAGCACTCGCTGATACAAAGTTTAACTAACCAAAACGATATCGGTCCGCCCTAGGAACGGACACAGAGAATGATAGAATGAAACTGAGAGTCCAGAAATAAACCTGCACATCTCTGCCCAGTTGGCTTAGGACAAGTCCATTCAATAAGTAGAGAGTAGAGTAGCAGCACCCCCATCCACAGGGGATGCCCCAAACTGCAGCTAGTAGCGGACCCTGGAGATACTCTGCTTCTTCTATACGTAAGTATCTTGTCACTCAAAGGAAGAACGTGACAGCTTCTCTTGGGCGTATTGGAATGGCCGGCACCACTACTCTTGTGAGGCCATTATTAAGTGAAATAAGGGCGACCTGAACACAGGCACTGTGATACCAGGGCAGTCGCTTTTTATAACGCAGACAGCAACTCCGTGGCTACTGGGCAGGGAGCGTACACGCTGTGGAGATGCTAGACAAAGGGGTGGTTCGCCTCCCGGGCAGGACGGAGTGGACGGTGTGATATTTCACCGCGCTGCTCAGAGCGGCGGGCAACTTAAAACTGGCGAATTGTTTATTTTTGGAATTTCCCATTTCATGTCTTCGAACGGTGCTTGACCACGGGCAACTGAAACCACAAAAAGCAAGAACCCCGATAAGGGGGGACTTCAGTGGTCTCATCCACAGATGGGTCTGGAACAAATAAACTTCACCATGCAAGAGAATCAAGTTGGGCTTCCCACCCCTACACCATATGCAAACGTTAACTCAACCTATCTCGCTGACCTGAACAGGAAAGCTAAAGCCATAAAACTGTAAGAAAAATGTGAAATCTGCATCCCCTTGGATTTGACGGTGGCTTCTTAGGCATGAATACCCCCAAAGCATGAGGAGCAAAGAAAAAAAATAGATAAGACCTCGTCAAAAAGAATTATTTTTTTACACTTTGCATCAACAGACATTCTCGACAAAGTAAGCAGGTAACCTACACAGTATTTATTGGGAGAAAATATTTGCGGGTTGTGTCTCTAGTAAGGGTTTAATATCCAGGGTCTACAAAGAACTCCCACTCAGCCACAAGAAAACAACCCGGTTCAAAAATGGCCGAAGACTTGAATAAGCATTTCTTTAGAGATCCTATACAAAGCCCCAAAAGTCACTTGAAAAAGAAAAGCTCAACATAATTACTCATTAGGGAAATGCACACCAAACCATAAAGAAACACCACGTCCTACCCACTATAATGGTTGTATTAAAAAACAACAACGAACAAAACAAGCGTTGGCAAAGTAGATAGAGGAACAGGAGTCCTTCATCAGCTCCTAGGAGAATTAAAAATTGAGTTACTATATGACAGCAATCCTACTTTTGGGGATATATATACTCCAAAGAATTGAAAACAGGGACTCAAAAGAAGTACACGTAAGGACATGCTCCCAGCAACACTGTCACAGCAGCCGAGAGACGTAAAGCCACCCGTGGCCATCGACAGATAAGGGGGTTAGGCACGTACGACACTAGACACAATGGAATATTACTCAGCCCTGAAGAGAACCCAGGGTCTGACGCGGCTACCACACGGATGAACCCTGAACACATTATGCTCCATGAAACATGAGCTCGCGTAAGCCAGACGCAGAAGGACAAGTACGGGGTGAAACCCCGTATGTGTAACATCCAGAAGAGGCACATGCAAAGAGATGGAGCAGAGCTGAGATTCCCGGGGGCCGGGGGCTGGGGAATGGGGACCACTTCTGTCTGGATTGATATAAGAGGTGTGCAGACGGGGATGGTGCTTACACAGTGTGGTGAATGTCAGCTAATACCTCTGATAGTGCACATTTAAAAATGGTTAAAATGGAAAATTTTGTGTTAGCTCTATTTGCCAAAATTAAAAAAAAAAAGCAATTATTGAAAGACTTGACGTAAAGGATAAAACTTTAAAATGAAACGAGTAGTGATATTTACACGTGACAGTGAATATTTATACCCGGTACAGCTGAGCAGCGACCACCCAGCTTGGATGCCCCCGGCCGCACACACACAGGTCCGGAGGCACCAATGGGCTCAACTGCTGACCATCCCACATGGGGCACACAGTCAGTCCAGCTCCTGCCCCCCCAGCCCCCACTGCCCTTGCCCTGACCTTCAGGAGAGGGTGGCACAGACACACAGACCTGACCAGGGTCACTGAGGGACCTGCCCGTAGCTAAGAGGAGACACACTTTTATAGTCTCCGCATAAGGGAGAAAAAAAGATGAAATACCAAAATTTATTCAATGACTGAGATGGAAATCTTAATTCTCAAACTTTTCATGCGAATCAGGGCCAGTCAGTAGCCTAATAAGTCTTCCACTTGATTAGTACTAACGAGAAACGCACACTCTCCATTTCTCTGAGGTTCCTGGGGAGACGTGGATGGATGACCCAGAAACGCCCCCATCTGAGGAAGCAATCCAAGCTCACTCCTTATCCCTGCCCAGCCCTGACCTTTAGGACACAGACATTTGGATTTGCCTGACCAATACCTGCCCATGTCTCCTATGACTCAGCGGTACATCAACGTGCATCGTTACTTCGTAAAATAGTGATCTGAAGAGTGCTCATGGAGAAGTGGTCCAGGACAGAGCACACGCCACGGAGACCCCCGTTCTGACATCTGAACCATCCACTGTTCCCCGCCCCCACAGGGAATGCGGTTAAAATGAGTGATCTCAGAATGAGCGAATTCTGAAAAAAAAAAAAATCTAACGACTGTACACGTAGAAAGTCTGTTTCTTCTCCTGTTTTCGGAAATGAACAAAACCATTGAATGTTATTCTTTCCAAAGGAGTCCTCTGTTACCTATTCAGCCTTTCCTCCTACGGCACTTGGACCCATGGACTTACACGGGGTATAGCTGACCCACATCCTGCAGCCTCGAATACAGCTCTGAGGCTAGTTATGTACACTTGATCACATGCAGGTTGGGGGAAGCATGACACAGTAGTTAATTACTAACAAGTCTGCAACATTCACTCACAGGATCTACCGGAAGGAGAAAACATTCCTACATGTTAAAACTTACGAGGGAACACAATAGCGGGAAAATGTCGTTTTTCACATTAAAAGACACCCCCAAATCTTCTAGTGTCTCCCCCCTGTCCCTTGGTCTAGAGGCACACACGTCAATCACAGGATTTCAGGATGGGAGGGGCTTACAGGATGTCAGAGGATAAGGGTTTGTGAATCGCCCATTAAGGAGAAAGGGGAGAGGAAGGGGCTACTTAATCTCTCTTCCTCCTCCCGCATTCCTGGCTGGCTGTTTTCCTTCTTCCTCACAGGCGTGGGGAAGAGGGGGTGCAAGCTTCCTTCCTTCCTTCATTCAAACCCTAGTATAAAAACCTCTCCATTCACAATATAATAGCCCTTCCTAAGCAGGAATGCGATCGGCCATCTTGAGCTGGTGTAAATCACACACAAGTGTAAAAATCATACTTACAAAATCTCTCTGAATGACTGCCCTAAATTATAAAATGCCTTTTAAGCCTCTTAGTAGAAGGGGGATTTCTTATCTCAGTACATAGTACGTCCTTGTAAGCCAGGAAGCTCCCACATTCTTCTCCCTCCATTCTCCACAGAAAGGAGGGGGCAAGAAGCTTGACTCTTCCTTCTAAAATACTAGTTAATTTTTTATAATTCTTCGGCACCTTATCACACAAGCACAGGGACAGGTGCCACTCAGCCCATGGCACTGGACGCTGTAGAAGAGTGTGGGTTCCAATTTGCAAGTCACCCGTTTATTTTTTTAAAAAACAGAAACCCAAAATCTGGGTGTATAGGTGAAGTTTTTTGTAACTAATTTAAAATGCTAGAACACCCAAGACAGGCCAATAATTCGAACTAAGCGCAGACGGTGGCCACGAGTCTTTAAATTTTAGTTTTGGCACCTTGATAAGCAAGTTCTTAGTTTTCTCCCAAAATCTCAGGGCCAGGTTTTAAAATTGCACTCTGCTCAGTGACACAGATCAGGCATTAGCCGCCACAGAAACATTCTGTCCGCAGCTTCTGGATGATCTGGATAAAGGAAACAAACACACAAAAGAACCAAAAGCCACGGGCCCAAGATGGCGTCGCTCACGCTAACAGCCTGCGTCAAACCTAGGTTTAATAGCTGATCTAACTGCAGTGCCAACCTCTCCCAGAAACGTCGCCTTTATCCACCAGTTTGAAATTTCTGGTCAAGCACCAGTGGGGTCAACTGTCACAGGGGCCCTCTCCACCCCCCACAGAAAGATGAGGGGATTGCCTCAGGGTAAAAGCTCTTCCTCTTCTGTTCCCCCAAAGAAAAGATGTCCCAACCTCCAAAAGAATCCTTTCTTTTCTCCCCTCATAGCTCCCTTGCCCAACCTTTTTTTTAAAGAAAATCCTCTGTTTTAGCCACGCCTTGGAGTGCCCTTTGAGTTGCTGGATGGGATGGCTGTTGTACAGTCCTGAGTTGCTTAAAGAAGCCAATTAGCTCCACACATTGACGGGAGTGAACCCTGCTTTTAAAAAAAAGAAAATCAAACCTGTAAGACTTGAGTCACCCCCTAGACCAGTGATGGGCAACCTTTTGAGCTTGGTGAGTCAAAATTCGCCAAAAAACCAAGCATAACTCAGGTGGTGTGTCACTTGGAGAAAAACGGCCTAACCGGAAGTCCCAGAACTAGACGCTCTGTGCCGGAGTTCTGTTGTTCTGGCCTACAGACCCCCAGCACAGAGTATCTACACTACAGCAAATGTTTTATCCTCGGCTACTGCACCTGGCCGTGCAGGAGCCAGGGATGAAACGTCCTTCTCAGCATGCGGCCCCATACTTCTCTGGTATGCGGCCGCGTGTCAGTGCTGACACGCGTGTCATAGGTTCACCATCACGGGCCTAGACTCCTCCCTCTTTTCTCCGATCCCAGTGACCTCCCATCCTGTGGCCACCAGGGCATGCACACATATATTAAGTGGTTTGTGACCGACAGGCATCTGCTAAAAGTTTGCCACCGTGACTAATTAAAGAGCTAAGCACCGGGGAGAAACTTCTGGCTTTTCTGCGAGATTCTGATGTTACCACTGCCTTCCCATGTCCCAGTTTACTAACTCCCTTCGCTGCGAAGACGACAGCGTTCATTAGGGCAGAGGGGCACAGAGGAGCCGACACCCCGCGTGTGGCTGACTGCCCGTTAGACTCCCCTGTGAGAAGCCGGCGGCACCCTAACGTCCGTGGCTCCGGAGAACTTACACTGGCCTGCGCAAGATGAAACGTGCCAGTTTAGACGGATCCTCCTTCAGAAATGCCTTTTCCTTCAACTGTAGTAATAACGCAGGAGGGGGCGTTAGCGCAGGAGCTAGGCATTAATAAGGGAAGGGCAAAGGGAGTCAGACGTGGGAAAGACTGCTTGTTTCCCGGGGACGTTCCCGGTTCACACACTCCCCAGGGCGTCCTTGGCCGCGCCAGGACCCGATGCCTTGAAGCGGGCAGGACTGTGATAGCCATCGCTGGGAGGGAGGTTCCTCTGCTGGGCGTGTGTGCCGTACAAGTCACGATGGCGCAGGCGGGGGTGCTTCTACCCCGAGAAACGTGCAGTAGAGACCAAGATGGCGGCCACAGAGGCCAGTCCATCCAGGGAAAAGGATCGGATTGGAAAGGGACACAGAACTCCGAAAGAGCTAGAACATGGACCGGTTAGCAGGAGGATCCCAACACCAGCCCACGGGGAAGATTGGAGAGTTGACTGGTTAGTTTGAAGAACGCTTAGCTCTTTGCAAAGCCCAAGGCAATCTAGCCAGCCTGACCGAGAGGCTCTCTTCTTTCTCTCGCTTGGTAACTCGCTCGCCCCGTTCCTTTGAGGTCTCCAAGTAGCCAGTGGGCTCTATGGACCACGCTGACATCACATGCAGTCTGGGCACAGCACCCACCGGAATGCAGCCAGGAACACGGCTGTGCTAGCCAGGCAAGGACGGAGGCTGGGCCTTGATAGGGCTGAGTCATGCACAGAATATCTGGACACTGGTCTTTGTGATGAAGGCTCAGCTGGACTATTTCCACAGGGGGACAGACGGAGATGAGACACTGGGAGCCTGGGGCAACCTTCTGTCTTCACTGGAATAAACCGTGTTACCAGGAAGCCTCTGCCTCCCAAAGTGCTTTTCCCGCGATACCACCAGCACCCCACTTCTGGCGACAGCTCCTGTGGCTCCATGTTTGCATCGTCTTCTCTCCTGTGGTTGAGGGTCCGCTCGCTTTCTGCGGAAAAGCTGGGTTACCTGGGAGGGGTTAGGGAATTGTCGTAGTGTAGATGGAACACCACATAGCACAAGGAAGGCCCCAGGAAGTCACTGACAAATGATACTTTCCTGGGACAGATATCTATCATTCGTCACAAGATTCCTCTCTCCCCTCGCACCAAAACACTTTCACAATTAAGTGTTCCAAAAATATTTGCAAAAAAGGCATGACATGTGATGCCTTGAATGACTCAATAGAACACTCAAGCTAATGAATTCACTATCTCTTTGGGTTTTTTCTTTTTCTTTTTCTGAAGTGAGAAGCGGGAGGAAGAGAGACAGACTCCCGCATGTGCCCGACCGGGATCCACCCGGCATGCCCACCAGGGGGCGATGCTCTGCCCATCTGGGGTGTTGCTCCATTGCAACCAGAGCCATTCTAGCTCCTGAGGTGGAGGCCATGGAGCCATCCTCAGTGCCCGGGACAACTTTGCACCAATGGAGCCTTGGCTGTGGGAGGGGAAGAGAGAGACAGAGAGGAAGGAGAGGGGGAAGGGTGGAGAAGCAGATGGGTGCTTCTCCTGTGTGCCCTGACCAGGAATCGAACCTGGGACTTCCACATGCCAGGCTGACACTCTACCAGAGCCAACCGGCCAGGGACTGAATTCACTATGTTTTAAGCCACATTTTAAAAATTGCACTTGAAACACCTTGACCTCTTTTATCACGCCTTCCAAAAACAAGTATTCCTAAATGAGCTTACACTCAGAAAGCAATCATCTGATCTTTGGCAAAGGCCTGAGTAGCACATGAGGCTTGAGAAGGCTGCCTGTCCTGGCCACTGCCCTTCCCTGGCTATTGATCAGACACTGTCCAGAAGGGGGTTATTTCTACAGCTGCTCTTCTGCGGTTCTGTGACTCAGAAATGTGAAGTAGCCTGAGATTAGTGCGTTGATAAAGGAATCTTTATCAGTTACGAGTCCTGAGGTACCGGGGCGCCCGGAAGCAGGGATGGGAAAACGGGGCTTGCTGGAAACTCACATGGAAAATAAGGATGCTGGTCAGGGTGGCCGCTCGGTCTGTCGGAAAAGCAGAGTCCAAGGCCATAGCTGCTTCCATCCTGATATGGAATCAGACACACGGAAAGCCCTGTAAAGAGCTGGCTGTCTTCTGGCTTAGAGCCAAAGGGCATTTTCTGAATAGGGCCCTGGACATTCTGCACAGTCAGTCGGCGCTCAGTAAGTATCTGCTGAGTGAACGAACGCCTTCCCCCCGACTGTCTGTGAGCAGGCATGTTGGCGGACGAGGGGGCAATGGCTGTCAGCCTCTGGGGAAGGGACCTAAGAGTTCAAGGACGGATGTGCTTTCAAAGCGGCACCGAGCGGAGAACCCTGTTTGATGAGTCAGTGACCGAGGTAGGGTTCTCCATCTCTAAGACATCTTGCTGGTGCGGTGGACACTGCAAATGAAGGCACCCAGTTTATGAAAGCCAAGTTTGGGTACACACTCCAGACCAACAGGCAAATAAAACTCCTTAGAGTCAACGGCGTCCTCTCTGAATTATTTTGTGACTTCTCAAAGGTTAATGACTCTAGGAAAAGAGGGCTAGCGACATTGCAAAAAAGTTTCCGTTGTTTGTCTTGTTTGTCTTTTTGTCAATAAGCATAGGACAGGAAGGCCGGGAATCTGGGCATCACGGCACGCAGCCGGCCGGGGGGCCCGGGGGAGGGCAGAGCAATGGAGAAGGCTGCGGCCATGAGCTGGGGGGTGGGGGGGTATCTGGAATCGGGTTTGTGGCAGGCCTCTGTTCTCAGGACGGGTGCGTGGAAGGCGATGAGCGAATGAGGCTGAGCAGGGTTTCAGTACTGTCATCGTGACCAATGTGGCCCATAGCAGAAGACGGAGCGAGGGGACCCTCACAGGCTCCCAGAACGTGGCGTGGGCCTAACGGATCCTCACACCAGCAGGGCTCTGAGAGGTGAGCCTGGAAGTTCCGCGGGGGTGCCCGTGTCACTGGTCCTGAGGCTGGCACAGGGTTGGCAGTGAGACGCCGGGCACTTCCGCTCCCCCTCCCTCCGTTCCTGGGCCTGCTCCTCTGAGATGCCTGGGAGTGAGTGATGGGCTGGACAAGGGGCCACAAAACGGAAACGGACTAAGAGGCCCAGACTGACCGCCTGCCTCCATGTGGTACCACCCCCTACCGATCCTCAGGGGAAGGATTCATTAACTACTCTGTATTTCAGTGGGGACCTTTAGGGAAGTAGCAGAGCATCCCGCTGTGGAAAAAGAAAAGAGAGAGAGAAAGAGGCAGCAGCCAAGAGACATGGCTTCTTGGGCACAAGTCCTGGCTCAGATATTGCAGAAGATAAATAATTTGATTCTGACCCGACCAGGTGGTGGCGCAGTGGATGGAGCATCAGACTGGGATGTGGAGGACCCAGGCTTGAGACCCCGAGGTCACCAGCTTGAGTGCAGGCTCATCTGGTTTGAGCAAGGCTCACCAGCTTGAGCCCAAGGTCGCTGGCTCGAGTGTGGGATCCCATGGTTGCTGGCTTGAGCCCAAAGGTCGCTGGCTTGAGCAAGGGGTCACTCGGTCTGCTGCAGCCACCCAGTCAAGGCACAAATGAGAAAGCAATCAAGGAACAACTAAGGAGCCTCAATGAAGAATTGATGCTTCTCATCTCTCTCCCTTCCTGTCTGTCTGTCCCTATTTGTCTCTCTCTCTGTCTCTGTCAAAAATTAAAAAAAATTAAAAAAAAATAATTTGATCCTGCGTACAGGCTTAGGGAAAGTTACCACAGCATCTGCAAAGCTGTGGGCCAGGGTGGGGTTTTCTGGTCACGGCACAGTGATGAGCTTAACCAGAACTGACAGTTTCATGAAAGCACAACTAGGAAAACAGGGTGAGAAGGAAATGGAGACGCGGACGATGTCACTGGACTTCTGAGCTAAGACAGAACAGTAAGAGGAAGGCACCGGAGAGTCTGGAACAGGGATGAGATACAAAAGACACAGTGTTTATGGGAGAGTGCTCCCGCAGGTGAGCGTGGGGGTGTCTGATGGGGCAGAGGGAGGTGATAGACACACGGAGAGGGTAATTCAGGAATCACTGTTGAGCTCTTATCTACGGCGGTGGTTCTTATATTCAAATTTTAAAAAAATGCTCTAGAGCAGTGGTCAGCAAAGTCATTAGTCAGCAGAGCCAAATACCAACAGTACAACGATTGAAATTTCTTTTGAGAGCCAAATGTTTTAAACTTAAACTATACAGGAAGGTACATTCCTTATCGAGGTAGCACCCGCATGTGGTATTTTGTGGAAGAGCCACACCCAAGGGGCCAAAGAGCCGCATGTGGCTCGCGAGCTGCGGTTTGCCGACCAGGGGTCCAGGGGAAGCTCTAATTTGAAATACTAGAAAAAAAAAATTCTTACGCTGGTTCTCGCCTCACCCTTGAAGTCATTCATCCATCACGGGGAGACACGGACTAGAACTGAGGTACAACCTGAACAATTTTCTGCAGGAAACTAGTCTTCGGCACCCGGAAACAAAACAATAGGGAGATTTCATTGGCGCATTCCCTGTACCACGCGTGTTGAGCCTCAGAAAAGACAGTCGGAGATGGAGAGAAACGTTTAGCAGGCAGCATGTGTGTCAGGGAACCTGCAAGTTCCAGTTCTTGATCCAGGTCCCCAGGCGCCCAGACGAACTTGGCTCCACGTGTACGCAACTCAGAGAGAAATTATATCGTGACCGAGTTCTTCCCCCGCCACGTGGCTCCTCCCACCCCTGTCCCCCAAGGCGTGCCCACCTTGAGCAGCCCGCTCGGAGAGAAATTGTATTATAAATATTACTCCTGTAACTGTAAACGGTGACGACGATGATGATGATGATGAATCAATGACAACACTTACCTGCTAGAAAAAAAAAAAATTCTACATGCTAGAAACCATGCCCCGCGTGGGAATGTCACCTACAATGTCTCAAACCTTCGCCATGGCCACCGCGGGGCCAGCACAGCAGGGCTGCCTTAATTCGGTAGCAGAAACCTTACTGTTCAGGAGCTCGAATGACCTTCCCCAAGACGTGAGCTCACGCCTGCCCGGGTGCTGGATCTGAGCGCAGGCTTCTCTGAGTCTGGGGAACACGGCTCCCGACACGCCAGCCATTTGGAGGGTGACAGAAAAAGAACACAGTGTCTCGGGAGCTGGTGAAACACTGCTGATGGTAAACAGCCTGGCACCACGGTGGGGTCTGAGCGACTGTGAAATCTGCCCTCGGCGTCTGGAAGGGGCTCCACGGACCTTCTGTGGAAGTGAAGATGTGTCAATATTTCGCACATCTGGAGTGTTTTGTTTCACGCTGACAGACGAATACCTCAGACAGAAGTCTGTGGCGTTGGTATTTTGGTCGAATCAGCGGCCTCTTTGGAGAAACGCAGAGATAAGTTAGGATGCTGTTTTCAAAGGTGCCATCTTATTGCACATTATGTCTCCAGCGAGCGATTACCTGCGGACTCCCGGCCAATGTTGTAATAGACTTGTCAAAGCCCCGGTGAAAATAAAAATTTATGAGGTGCTACTGCTTTCTCTTTCGAACCGAGGTAATTTAGATGTTTGTGAACTTCGTAAACAGCCGCTCAGTGCTGCATAGTTTATTCAATAAAATGTGGGACACCCCCCACCCCCGACTACATTTTATTTGTACAATACATCAAGATGCAAATAGGTGCAGTTGTTTAAATAATCAACCTGACGGGTGCGGTTAACTCCTTCCTCGAGAGAAGAGTGTGTGTGCCTCCTCCCCTGTGGCCCATCTTTCTGGGTTCTTGGTCGCTCAGTCCCAGGGCTCCCACACAAAATGCTAAGTGCCAGGCCTTTATGGGGTACACTAGCTGTCCTCGCATCTCAGGACTCGGCCGAACGCCAGCCGTGGTAGGGGTGCTGAGAGAGTGAATAAATGCTTACAATCCAAAGGGGTCCCCGCTCACCCACATGGGACTGTCAACTCATCCGGGAGGGACAGAGGCATTGCTGGCAGCCTTCCGGGGGAAACATAAAAGCCAGGAATGACCACCTGAAGGAAGCCCTCCGGCTCGCTGTCCCCACCACGCACCATGTCACACGCAGTGGGGGCAGCAGCAGCTGGACTGACCCCTGTGCTTGGCCATCTCCTCTTTCCCAAGATGCACTGAGCTCTCCCAGCACCACAGAGATGACCCCCCCCCCCCACTCAGAGCTTTCGGGAGATTCCTATTTCCCGCGTATTTAATCAAAACCGCGCGTCTCGCCGGGCAGAGCTCTTGAACCGGGTCTTACCTCTCATTATATTTCCCGACGTGCACCCTTTCGTTTCCACGCTGCTGCGGACGCGGAGCATGCCCACGACCTTCTGACTTCCGTTACGTCGTCCCCTGATCACGTTCAGGGGAGTGGCCAGGCCGGCCAACCACGTCCTGCCAGGGTTGGCGTCCCACTGGCCAGGCAAAGAGGATGGTCACATCGAAAATGGCTGGGGGTGGGGGGAGGACGAAGAAATCAGAAGAAGACTCCACGGCATCAGGAAAGGACAGAAAATTCAAATCAATGTCCAGCAATAAAGGTTTATTGAGACCCAACCAATCTGTTTACACAGAGTCCGAGGCTGCCCTCCGTGGAGGTGAACCCCCACAGCGCAGAGCATTTGGCCAACTACCCTGAAATATCTACCTAGAAAAACACCCTGAAATATCTACCTAGAATGCCTGGCACCTTTCAGGAATAGTCTTCCAGCCTCTGGGAAAACAGAGCACATGGTGACACCCAGCTGGCAAACCTCTGCTCTGCGTGAGACAGGGGGACCATCCGCCTGTTCCTTCATTTAGACCTCCCATCAGTGGTCGGTAGGGATCGCTTTTATTCAAATCATATATAAAGAAAACTGGGAATACATGACTTAAAACCAAAAGCCTGACAACCAGAGGTAGAACTGAAAACTTTTGACCTGCGCCACCCACTCATGGTTTTTCCTCTAAGACAAGCGATTTCCCCACGCCCTTGAGGACAAGTGAATCAATCAGCGAGCGTGGACCCACAGAGTTCACACGGGCGGCGTGAGCCATGTGGGGTGCCCAGACGTGACGTGGACTGAGCTGATCTGGGAATAGTCAATTGCATCAGGATAGCTTCTTGGTTTCTTTCTCTTCAGTTCTTCACTTAAAAAAGAAAAAAAGAAACATTAAACAACTGAAGAGCCTTTCAGATAGAACTTCAAAATTCCTCTTGATCACGTTCTATCTGCTGACCAATTTGTTCGGTAAAAAAAAAAAAAAAAAAAATGAATTGTTTTTTTAAGTTCCACGTTGTTTCCTGAATCTCATATGACAATTTTAACATTGGTGCAACATACCGCAGTCGACTGGAACTTCCTTGGATCACTGCCCTTCACTTTCCAGGAGACGTGGAATAAAGGAAACGAAACACAGAAGGAAAGTTCAAATTCTGCTCCCCCCCCCCCCAGAACCATCCGTATCTTGAATCTCACAGTCAAAACTGAAGAGAATCTGTACTTTGGAAGGTAAGCAGAAGAAACTCCACTAGGTAATGCAGACAGATCCATGCCACGGCTTCCTCCTGCCCCGGGGAGATCCGTGCACCCTGACCACCTGCCCGTCTGGGCTTGGCTCGGTGGCGCAGATGGCGAGCTTAACCCTGGTAAAGAGAACTGGCTCTTAAGAAAACAGTATTATTTCCTACAGCTGCCTCTGGACTTGTCACTGATAGTGAAAGCCAACATTTATTGGTCACTGCCGCGTTTTATGCTCTCGATATACATCAATTTGTTGAATGCTCACAATGGCCTTGTGAGGTGGGTAATATTAACTGCATTTTGACCCTGGCCAGCGGCTCAGTGGATAAGAGCATCAGTCCGGCATATGGACATTCTGGGTTTGATTCCTGATCAGGGCACAAAGGAAAAGCAACCAACCGCTTCTCCCCCACCCTCACTCTCCCCCCTTTCTCCTTTTTCCCCTCCCACAATCAGTGGCTCAATTAGGTTCGAGTGTGACCCCAAGTGCTGAGGATAGCTCCATTGGATCACATCAACCTCAGGTGCTAAAAATAGCTTGGTACTCAAGCATCGTCCCCAGATGGAGTTGCCGGGTAGATCCCGGTTGGGGTGCTTGCAGGAATCTGCCTATCTCCCCTTCTCTCACCTAAAAGAAAAAATTAAGTGCTTTTCACAAATGAATAAACATCAGCACAGGGAAGTTGGGGGTCTTGACTGCCATTTGGGTAGTTATAGAGCCAGGACTGCACAGAGTAACCGGGAGCGTGCACCCCTAACCACAGGAGGCACTATTTCTGGCCTTTTCTCCCATGCTTTGCAACCACTTGATTCATTATCAAATGGCAACTATGTCACGGAATGAAATATTTTCATAGTGCCGTTTAGTGACTGGTTCCCCTCCAGCCTCCCCCCCCCAAAAGAACACCTGTCCATTCGGGTTTCCGTATCTTTCTTCTATGGGGAACTTGTCATAAAGATGGATGCTCCCAAAGACTTTTGATAAAAGCAGTTCGTTTGGCAGCTCTGCAAATTAACAAGAAAAACAACAGCCAATGTCACCTTGTGAGAAATTCCAAATCTTCCTTAGTGCGGTCTGTAGGCTTTAGCACTTAACACGAAGATACTGAACATCCCTCTCTATGTCTTTAACTTGACTGGAAAGTAATTCCCATCTTTAACAAAGAAAGATAATCAATGTAACAGCAGATTATTGTGTTTTAATGATAGCAACACACACACACACACACAATCAATATGAAGTCACTAATCTCTTTAGAATGGAGAGACCCAGAGGCTCAAAAATGATCCAGATTGCAACTCTTACTACAAATCTATCTGTGCAATTTTGAAATAATCAGTCCTAAGAAGAGCCAAATTATACCGAGAAGATGAAAAATAAGTAAAAAAAAAAAAGTGTCCCTTTGTCTCAAAAGGCATTTGTTTACAATAAGAAGAATCGCTTCAATTTCCTCATTGTCATGGTCTCATTTATTTTGCTAGCACAGTGGGATCGCATGTCACCATTTATTTTAGAGCAGAAATGGATGTGTGGTTCTTTTGTATTTCAAAATTTTTTATTCTACCTCGTTCCAGAATAGATTTATGAAACCCAGTAGACTGTGGAAGAAAGGCATTTGATTTGGACTTTGTTCTTGGCTTGCATTAAGGTATTAAAAAGAAAATCCAAGAATGGTACCATGACCTCCAACCCAGTGAGCCCCCAAGTCTCACACAGGAGAACCAGGGAGATTCAGGAGAGAGTGTGTGTCATATCGGCTTTTCCATTCTTGCATGATTTTCAAACCTCAGCTGTCACGGAGGCCACCAGCCTGCCGGGTGAAAGGCTGATTGGATTTTCCAGAAAACGGCCACCTCTAAATTAAACGCCGCTTGGGAGCTGCCCCTGCTGTATCCTGAGGAGAGAGGATTACTGACTTAATCCGTTAGATATGAAAATTAATTTCTAATTTCCTTTGCTTATTTAAGACCATTGCTTGATTGCCTTCCTGAGTAAACACATGAATATCTCTGAGCTCAATGTGGCTTCTTTCTTTCTTTCTTTCCTTCTATTTTTTATGATGGCTTGGAAGATAAAAAGAAAATGCATTTTCTTTTAACAGAAGCAGAGCAATTGGCGCTAAACCCTTTCACACTGTTCTTAGTGGCTGACACCTGTCCCCATGCCACACAGCACGCACGGCCGTGATTATCACACCAGATTCGGGGGTGATCGTTTTATGAGGAAATATGGGCCCTGACATGGCCGTACATCACACATCTGGAAAAGAGTAGAAGCAGTGTGCGGGGCGTCACCCCGACGTACAGTTATCCTTCCATTCTGCTCTCAGTCCGTCGAGGTCCGAGGATATTGAGGGTTTATTTCATTCTCGGTGACCTCAGGGGGGACCTCACAGGGGAATCCCGTTTCAGTTGCAGGTTTGTGAATGAGCCGATGCCGTAAAGCACTGTCCCCCTCGGCGCCCCCGCCTAGTGAGAGAAGTCTGCCCCTGGGCTGGATGGCACAGTGTCCCTCGGCCCCGGAGAGGAGCCCCACTACTGCAGAGTGACGAGAACGGGTCAACATGGGGGCAGGGAGGGAGGGGGCGGGAGGGACGTGCACCTGGAAGGTCATGGGACAGTAAGGGTCCTGTTTTAATATCTCTTCCATCAGAGGTCAAGGTCCCGGTCAAGGCCACGTGGGATACAACGACTCACACACACACGGGCAGTCTCACTGGCCCGAGGAGCCCAACGGAAGAGGTTGAATTGTTCACAAGTGGAAAATCCCTCGGGGTTTCTGCTAAGGGGAGACGCCAGAGAGAGACATTCCTGTCTTCCAGGCATAAAACCTGGCCAAGCTCTGGCTGAGCCCGTGAGCAGGAGAGACTCCAGACAGCCCCGCTAAGATAGCGGGGTGCCAGCGTCTGGGCTCCCAGGGCAGACGGGCGTTTGCAACTTGAGTGCAGCCAGGCTAACTGCCCGCTCGAGCCGTGTTCAGTATTTGTCAGAAGGACGTAATAAGACACAGTCTCTACAGGAGGTCATCGACAGCGTCAAAGATAAAGGCCAACGTTCAGACACAGGCAGAGAGAGAGGGCGATGCTGCGTGTAATCCCGGAGAAAAGGAAATTAATCTAGATTCTACCGCTTTCCAACTGTGTGATCTACTTCTGACCCATCATCCATATTATCTCATAAAACCAATACCCCTGAATCTGGTGGGTGGGACGCCCAGGTGCCGAATGAGCAGAAGAGCCTTTATAAACAGCGACCGGGACACCAACAGCTCGCCCGTCAGAAGAACTGGCTAACGGAACACAGGCAACTCATGAGCGTAAGAAAATACCCGCACACTGTATGTGGAGGAAGGGTTGGCGTCCAAATCCACGAGGAGCTTAGATAACTCAAGAGCAAACGAAGAAATCATCTAATAAAAATTGGACCAAGGACCTGAACAGACATTGTCTCAAAGAAAATATTGAGATGGTTAACAGGTACGTGAAAAAAAAAGTGTTCAATGTCACTAATCCTCGGAAAGATGCAAATCAAAACCCCAGTGAGATGTCACCCCACCTCTGTTAGAATGACTAGCATCAAAAAGACAAGAGGTCACCAAGGGAGACGAGGACGTGCAGAAAAGGGCACCCTCACGCCCCGCTGGTGCGAAGGTAAATTAGTGCAGCTACATGAAAAATAGTACGAAGGATCCTCAAAAAATTAAAAGCTGAACTGCACATGACCCAGCCTTTCCACGTCTAGGTATGTCCCTGAGGGGATGAAGTCCCCATCTCAAAGAGACAGCCATGCTTGCTGTGACACTATTTACAGTAGCTAAGACATGGAAACAACCTAAGTGCCCACCCACAAATGAATAAAGATGTGATATATATGTATATGTATGTGTGTATATACATACGTGTATATTCGTATATGTGTATACAAATATATATACACGTGCATATATATAATAGAATATTATTTGCTCATAAAACAGTTCTGTAATTTGAGACATCAACAAAATATATTTTGAATTAGGTGAGGGGAGGGGAGATAGTGAGGCAGACTCCGGCGTGTTCTCTGACAGAGATCCAACAGCCACCCCATCTTGGACTGATGCTGAAGTACTGAGCTACTTTTAGCACCTGAGGCTGATGCATTCCTATGGAGCCAGGGACAACACATGAACCAATTGAGCCACTCACTGTGGGAGGGGAAGACGTAGAGAAGGAGGAGGGGAAGAAGCAGATGGTTCCCTCTCCTGTGTGCCCTGACCAAGACTTGAACCCAGGACATCCTTATGCTGGGCTGATGCTCTATCCACAGAGCCATCAGCCAGGGATAAATGAAATTCAAAAGCATCATAATAAGTACAATGAATTGGACAAAGGAAGACAAATGCACGATTTCACTTTCATGTGGAATCTAAGAAAGCCTGATCTCACAGAAACAGAAAGCCAACTGGTGATTGCCTGGGGTGGAGTAGGGAGGGGTGAAGAGAGGTGAGGAGGGGAGGGGTGGGGGCATGGGAAGGGGTGAGGAGTGGTAGGGAAGGGAGGGAAGGGGTGAGGAGGGGTGGGGTGGGGATGGGTAGGGAGGGATGAAGAGGGGTGAGAATTAGTGGGGAGGGTTACAAAGGGGTGCGGTAGGGAGGGGAGAGGTGAGGAGAGGTGGGATGGGGAGAGGTGAGGAGGGGAGAAGAGGAGGGGAGGAGAGTAGAGGGTGAGGAGGGGTGGGGAGGGGTGGGGAGGGGAGGGGTGGGGAGGGGTGGGGAGGGGTGGGGAGGGGTGGGGAGGGGTGGGGAGTGGTAGAGAGTGGAGGCGAGGGGTGGTATGGGAAATTGGTGAAGGAGGTCAGAGGATACAAAGTTCCAGTTCTAAGATGAGTGAGTTCTAGGGACGGAATGTCCAGTGTGGTGACTGCTGTTGATAATCTTGTTTCTATTTGGATGTTGCTCAGAGAATATTTTGAAAATTTCTCACTGCACACTGACACACATGCACACACACACCTGCACCACGTGAGGTGAAGGGTGAGTCAGCATATTGTGCTCCTCCCGCCACAATATACCCAAACATCAGCCAGATCACTCCCTCGTGCGCCTTCAGCTTGCACAACACTGTAGGTCAACTGGATCTCAAAAAGGCTGGGATACAAACGAGAGGAAATTCTCCAAGAATTCAAACGACTCATGCTTCAACCTTCCTGAAATGCTGACAGTGAGATGTCACTCAAGGACTCTCCTACAAATGGCATCGCCTTGGCCATTTGCAATCAACTGAAATGGATCTCACTTACTTACCGTTTACTGCCACTACCCCCGCCCTAACTGTCTAAGTCCCGTAAACACATTTCCAAGGGGGACACGTGAGTTCTTTCTCCGATGCGTATTCTGTTTTTAAATCCACATTCACATGTGTCACCACTTGGAGCTCTTGCCGTTTCACACTCTGCACGGCTCAGCACGCACACACGCACGCACGCCTGCTGGAGGGGGCTCGGGGGCCGCACACGGCACTCGTTGTTCTGGTCCCGGGTTACACTCTGCGGACTAAAAAAGCCTCCCATGAAAGCCTTGATGGTCTCAATGAAACATCAAACACCCACCTCTTCTTCTTCTCCACCGTTGCCGCCACGAAGTCTGAAGAGAGGACATGGTTCTCTTGCCGGCGGGCTCCTCCTCTCCCCGCTGCCAGCACCCTGCTCGTCTCCTCCAGAAAACGTGCCCAGAAGGCGAAGGACGTGCCCTGCACATAACCGGTGCCCAGTGATGATGATGCGAGACCGGAGCGAACAAGCATCACCAGGACAAGGAGCTGACGTTCCCTGGGTGCCTATCGTGAGTCAGACTCCTGTAAGCCTTTCACACAGGTATTATCCAAGTCAACCCTCACCTTTAAAAGGTGTGTATTGTAGATAAGAAACTGTGGCATGGAGACACTGAGCAACGTGCCCAGGGTCGCCCAAACTATCACGCAGAGACGGGACTCAAACCAAAGGCTGGTGCGCTGAAGCACCCATCGGCCCCCGGTCTCCACTGGAGGCGGGGCTGCTTGCCTTTCCATGACCTCCCTCCCTCTCTGACCTCTCCACAGCTCTCTGTGGGGATGACGTGCCAGTCTGTGCCCTGATGCCACTTCTCCAGAAGCCTGCTCTGCCCAGGCTAACAGCCTCCCCTGTCATTACCCACCCCATTGTGCTCATGGTCATGGTCCTTAGGGTGGCCTCCTGATGCCAAACGAAATCAATAAAGTGGTATTCGGTCACAGAATCACAGTCTTGCTTTAAATAGGAAATGTACAAATAATCAATAGTATCGTGATATCTTATTGAAGTGACATCCTGGTTATAAGACGGCTCCCAACGTGTGAACTTCCAAACTTCCCTTGAATGTGCTTTTAACGTCCACCTTGGCTTTTAGCTCTTACCTGAACTCTATATTCTGTATTGGGCTGCTTGGTGTATACTCCTGGAGTATGTCTTCTGAATAAAAGAGCGAGCTGAGATATGGATGTGTCCCCAGTAGCAACACGTCGGGTGGGTTGACCAGGACTTACCACTCCGTTCACGAGTTCCCAGAACTTACTTTTATAGGCTATTCATTGATGCGGCGCTCAATTCTCACTCGTGATCCCGGGTGGAAAATACCGTGGCAATAGCCCACGGCTACTTATGTTTTATGTTTCATCGTCTCATAGTGTCAGGGTTCGTGTGTATTATCAAAGGTTTGCTTTGCTCTTCCTTTGCGATGATTCATGCCAACCCTGTGCCAACCAGAGGGTTCAGTCTGTCTCCATCAGAATCTTTAGGCTTCTCGGAACGATGGCTGTCCTTGCAGTGTGAGTTCACTTCATCGGCGATGGCACAGACAGATCTAAAACGCAGCTGGTGTTCTTCCAACAAGCAGGAAGCTCCACTGATGGCATCCAGAGCGGTGACTGCCGACAGGCTGTGCCAGGCACCTGCACAGACAGCGCTGGGTAGGTCTCGGGTCCGCTGTAAGCAACGTCCCGCTCACTTTAACGGATACCCACGTGCACTCAGATAACTAAGAGAGAATGCATCACAAAAAATAATTTCATTGTCTTAACTGTATAGCAACGAACCAGACAGCCGGCCAATTAGAGTGAATTACTTGCAATGCCCCAGAACAGAGGCTATAAATTCACCCTCGGTTACTCTGTCCGGGACAACGGGTCAACTCCAGAGCTTTCCAGACTAGTGTTACTGAGAGTGTGGTTTGGTCCACAGGCCAGCGCAGGTCTGTGAAGTAGTATATGTTACTGGTCCTCACCAAGATGGGGACAGAAATTAGGTATATTTACGAATGGTCATACAAACTTGGTCGTGTAATTTAGTGTCTGTTGAATAAATATGACAATAAAACATTAAGGCTGGTATTTTCATTACTGGTTTAACTGACACTGATCATGAATTATGGAGATTTTATGTACCTACATTCATCAGATCCGGAAAACTCTGGACGCGACCCCAAAAATGACGTAAGACATCAGCGCTCATCACAATACTGCTTGATATTCCGCAATTCCAGGGTTCAGTCCCCTACGTGATAAAAATCAGAATGCTGAATGATATTTTTTCCTTTTGCTGACAGTTTATTCTATTTGCACTTCAGAAAATTAAAAAAAAAAACAAACTCGTGTTGACTGAAAAATGAATTTCTTCATCATTTTATAACTTCCTTGGAAGTTATAACGTGTTAATGCCTCATTTTAAAAGTAAAGACATTTTATTATATGGATTTTAATAGCTTTATTGAGGTATAACGCACATACGTATAATCCACACACCCACTTTAGGCGCAGTCTGATGAATTTTGGCAGTTGGATATAGTCACGTAACTTCCACAGCAGACAGGAAGCGTGAAGACCCAGCTACACTTAGCACGAGAGTAAAATCCACAGAAACAGAGATCTCCCTCCCGAGCCTTCTCCTCCCCCTGCTCTGAGCAGACGTCCGGCCCCCCACCAGAACCCGACTGCTTCTGTTCTCTCTTAAACCTCTGAGTTTCACAGGCGTGTTCTGTGCCGGGCACCCTCAGGCATGGTCTCTGTCTATCATTCCCTGGGGCTTATTTCCCCTATTTGTTTTCCAGTTTCCTGTTTTAGCAATTAATGTCACTGCACTGTGCAAACGTATTGGTGTGAGATGACTGGAAAATGCTTTAGAACTCCCGTGCTGCAACCCGACAGCTCGCTTGGGAAGCACAGGTCCGATCCAGGGGGTTCAAACCTTGCCATCCACTTCCCTGAGGAGGGTGGAGAAGACGCAGCCGGACCCCACACCCCGGCAGCAAGCCTGGGCCTCTGCATCTTTTCCTTACGGCTCCTGGTAGTGCTGATCCACACACACTTGGAGGATCAGTCGCTAGACTCATTCCTGCATCTTAGTCAAACTTCAAGTCCCCAACCTCTTTCCAAAAGCCATTCCGCGGGGCCACGCACCGCAGGCTGGCTCCCCGAGGCCGGGGGCTGGGTGGAGAATTTGCGGTCCCTACGATGGCTGTCGATCACCTCTCACCTAGGTCTTCTCACCGCGGATGGAAGTCTGGGTCGTGGAATGCACCAGGACCTCGTCCTGACAGTGCACGCGGGCAGGAAGGTGGAGCCCCTTCTGCTCTGGGACAGCTCCGTGCGCATAGACCATGGGGAAATGTGACCCTCCGGCTGGTCGGGGTTAAACATTTGTAAATCACTCCTGTCCCCTCAAATGCAATCCCCCCCCTTTCTTCTCGATTGAACCTTCACGCAATCCAGTGAATCCCAGGGCGTCCGTGACGCCAGCAGGGAGCCCCCCATCGCTGTGCTGTGTGTCCCTGCCCCACCAGGTGCCTCATGGCGCCCTCCATCACAGTGGTTCCCAAGTGTGGGCGCTGAGCCAGGAGCATCGGGCACCCGGGAAATGCTAGAGGTGCCGGTTCTGGACCCTGCGCCCTGTGGATCAGAACCTCAGGAAGGAATGGGCTTTATAAACGTGAGGTCCACTGGTGACCTGGATGCCACCTGCTGGAGAGTCTCCCTGGGGAGACACCACGTGCCCACTCATGGGGACAGTCCACCTTGGGGGCCCAGAGGGACCTCTGAGACGAGCTCAATGCCATCAACGCCAGGACCTCCCCCTCTTTTCAGGTCTCTCCACCCGTGGGCAGTATGCTTGGCAACCCCCCCCCCCCACGCTGACCAGGAAACCCTAACGGGATGTCTCTCTGAGGAGTCTCAGCACTCTCAGGAAGCTGGCTGACAGAGCAAAGCTAATTGAGAAAAAACAAAACACCAGCAACAACAGCCTCCTAATGCCGGGACCTGGGCGTTCACCTGCTATCTCTCTATCCCATAACAGAGAAGTGTCTGAGCCCAGCCTGGCCTCCGGTTCTGCCATCTCTCTCCCAGAACCGCCCCGGTGTCGGTAGGAGAGCCCCTTCTCCCATCTGCCATAATTTCTCTTTCTTTCTTCATCGTGAACTGTGAACGGACTGCACAGCACGAGTGAAGAAAGAGAGGGAGAGTCCTCGGTCTAAACTAATAACGCTGCCCTCTTGAGCTGTGAACATGGTCCCGCTGTGGGGCTTGCCTAGGCTGAGTCCTGCAGCCTGGGAGCAGATCGCGACAGGTCCCCTCCTGAAGGACCAAGTGCCACTCCGAGTACTGAAGCGCCCTCGAATGAGGCAGCGCCACCCGCGCCTCACGCCGCCCGCGCAGCCACCTGAGCCTCTGCTGAGCCGCCTCCGCCACATCTCAGTTCATACACAAGGCGAGCCTTTGCCGCCGATGCCGATTTGCACGATGCGGAAGTTGTGAAGCAACTGCGGCAGAAAAAGCAGTTTAAATTCTATAAATTGGAAACGGAAAAGAAGGAAACTTGCATCTCTCCCTACCCCTGCTCTCGTTTCACGGGAACATGATTGAAAAGGCCCAAATTCTTAGCAATTCGCTGAGCCAGTCACCCGCACCAAGACTGAGCTGTCATTTATTTCCCCTTTTAACGATTAACTGGGGATTTCTAATCATTCAATCGGAGTATGTTTGGATTCATTCAGTACCCTGTTCAAATCTCTCTTTTTTTTTTTTACCCCATCAGAGTACGAAATCCTCAAAGCATAGAGAGACACAGACACGGACACGTATAGAGAGACACAGACACGCATAGAGAGACACAGACACGGACACGTATAGACACAGACACGGACACGTATAGAGAGACACAGACACGCACACGTATAGACACAGACACGGACATGCATAGAGAGACACAGACATGGACACGTATAGACACAGACACGGACACATCGAGACCAGTAAACGGTTTCTTCCGGCTGCTTTGCTTAGGCGGAGGGGATAGAAACGTTTTGGTCAAAATTATTTAATGATGGCCCGATCCCCTAAGAAATTAACAGGGTGTGAACTGAGCAATGCCTGAAAGGCAGAAGCCACGTGACTTCTGAGAGACAGGAGGAGTGGCTTCCGTGAAAACCACAGGGTGACCACGAAAAGTGCATCCCGGTCGCCGTGGCAGCGAGTGGCCCGCCGGTGGCTTTGGGCAGAGGACTGGGGAGGAGTTTGGTTTACAGCAGATACCCTCATACGCCCTCCAACCCGACTCTGTGAAAATGTGGTTCGAGCGTCTCAAGTGTGAGAATGAACCCTGAGTTTATCCAGTGTCCAGAAGTCTCCAAATCAGCTGAAAAATCTCAAATTCCCCTTCTTTGGTAAGTATGCTGCGTAGCTGGGACGCAGTAGCCCAGAAACAACTTGAGGGCAAAAGGATACTTTAGCCTTGGATGTTTTTTTCTTGCTCTCGAAACCAATCAAACGATACAAAATTACCATTCTGTTACTCTTTCTGTTAGCTGTAGTCCTAACAGAACAGATTCTTTGTTTCTTTCCACGCATCTCATATCCTGAATATGTAAATGTTAACGTCCTCCCAATAAAAACGTTGCTTGCATTTGTGGAATTTATGTTTTACCGCTTTATCCAGGTCGTGAAATTTCCCCAGTTAGCAGCATGACAGGCACCTCAGTACTGTCACACTCCAAGCGTGTCACTATAATTTAAAAATTTTTTTATTTAATTGTGTTTACACAGATTCTAGGGTAACCCTGACTGCATCCCCCCTCCCCATATCCCCCTCCACATCTCCCTTACCCCCTCCCTACAGCACCCTCCCCCCTTCCCTTCAGGTCTATCCCATCCTATCCTCCCCTTTCCCTCTGTCTTCCTTTCCTCTGGTCCCTTTGATCCCTCCTCTGTCTCAATCCCTTTCCTCAGTGCTCAGTGTTGCTTGGATTCCTCAAATGAGTGAGGTCATATAATATGTTTCTTTTTCTGCCTGGCTTATTTCACTCAACGTAATAGTTTCCAGGTCCCTTCACATTGTTGCAAAAGGTAATATTCCTTCTTTTTCATGGCCCCATAGTATTCCATTGTATATATGTTCCACTGCTTTTTAATCCACTCGTCCACTGACGGACACTTGGGCTGTTTGCAGCTCTTCACTATTGTGAACAATGCTGCCATAAACATGGGGGTGCATTTCTTTTTTTCAGTCGGTGATATGGTGTCCTTGGGATATATTCCTATAAGTGGAATAGCTGGGTCAAAAGGGCAGTTTCATTTCTCATTTTTTGAGGAATCTCCATACTGTTTTCCACAGTGGCTGCACCAGTCTGCATTCCCACCAGCAGTGCAGGAGGGTTCCCCTTTCTCCACATCCTCGCCAGCACTTACTCTGTGTTGTTTTGGTGATGAGCGCCATTCTGACTGGTGTGAGGTGATATCTCATTGTGGTTTTAATTTGCATTTCTCTAATGATTAGTGATGTTGAGCATTTTTTCATATGCCCATTTTTTGATTGGATTGTTTGTCTTCCTGGTGTTGAGTTTTACAAGTTCTTTATAAATTTTGGTTATTAACCCCTTTCTCCCATTGTGTGATAGATTCTTTCCTCAAGAAAGAAAATCACTTTTGCTTTTATAAAAAACATTTAAAATACAGCCTGACCAGTGGTGGCGCAGTGGATAAAACGTCGACCTGGGAACACTGAGGTCGCCAGTTCAAAACCCTGCACTGGTCTGGTCAAGGCACATATGGGAGTTGATGCTTCCAGCTCCTCCCCCCTTTCTCTCTTTCTCTCTCTCTCTCTCTCACTCTGTGTCTCCTCTCTAAAATGAATAAATAAAATTTAAAAAAAAGTTTTTTTTTAAAAAAACATTTAAAATACAAAAGTCATTGTCCGCTTGTGGGTGACACAGACACGGACGCTGAGTGGGACCTGGCCGGAGGCTTGCTGACCTCTGGGGAAGCCGTACCGTGATTTAACCAGTCCCCTTGGGTCACCATACCAAACAGAGCTTCCACGGCTAACACTGCCCGTGTGACATTTACCACCTGTAAAAAAAAATACCTCAGTCCATATTCCTCAAAAGAAAACGCTTGGCTCAAAGGTTCTTCGCTTTCCTACTTTTGATAGCTACTGCAAGGTGCCTCCCCACTGAGGCCGTATCAATGCAGACACCCACACAGAACGTAAGCCTGTCTGCCCCCTCCTCCTCCCCAGCAAATAGGGTTAAGCGTCTCGATGTTGTCAGGCTGACAGATGAAACACGGTACATAGAAGAGTCTTAATTAAATTTCTCTGGAGAATGGATTTAGTATGTTTCTTGGTTTTATTAGTTAAAAATCTTGCATTTTCTTTGCTGTAAACTACTGATATCTTTTTCTCATTTCTCTCAGCAGGGTGTTACTCTTAATTTCTAGACGTCTCCGTACGTGAGGAGGCGCTGGGTATAAACGAATTAGAATGAGAGGGCCGAGAAAGCAGGGACTTTGCCGGATTCAGGTGTTGCTGTAACTCTTGCTGTCAGATACGAATTCATCTTTCGAAGTGAATTGCAAGACTTTTTCTCTCCGTAGCCATTTGCATGTTGACATCACTTAGGTTGATTTTGCTACACAGAAGTCTCTTCCCCAATGTATGGGAGCCGAACCCATCAATCCTTTTATAGCGTTTAGATTCGGAGAGAGAATTTACAAGACCTTCTCTCCTCCAAGCTCAGGAGGTAGCCCTTTCCATGTTCTCTTCCGGCACGCCTATGAATTCTTTTATTCACTTAAATCTCTGATGCATGTGGGGTTTTTATAGGTACAGGGTGCAAGAGCAAGATTCATCTCGTCCCTCCTGGAACACTGATGGTTTTAGGGGTCTTCCCACAGAGCCTCTCCCTCCCTGGCCCCCTTCCGATCCACCCCCGGGGTGAAATACCTCTTCTCTGGTTGTTCATACGCAGTAAGGCTGAGCTCGGTGCCTGCTTATTAGACTGCCTACACTGGCACGTCTCGAAATTTTTGAGAGTTTCATATTTTTAGTTACCCCAAATCTTCCAGGTATGGGATCCTAGTGTCTGTCCAGGGGTGGGGAAAGTAGGGTCAGAGGTGTGAGTCCACGGAGCACAGACTTTATTCTTGTATTATTATGTATTATGTATGGTGTCCTTTTCCATACGGACAGCTGTAGACTTGATTTTGCCCCACCCTGTACTATCGACAAGAGTAATAGTGCCAACGTGTTCTCTTTTTAACAATAGCCTTATTTAGATATGATTCACTTGCCATAAAATTCACCCTTGCCACTCCCTTTTCAAATGTTGTGACGATGTCACAGCTCACTCTTTTGTCTAATGGTACATCTGGAAAGTGTCAAACAGCTGTGGTAAAGGGGTCCCTCATTTCACTCCCGCCTTTGGTTGACTTTAGAGAAAGGAGAAGGGAAAGGGGAGGAGGAGGAGGGTGAAGGAGAGGAGGGTGAAGGAGAGGAGGGGAAGGGAGGAGAAGCTTTCACTCCTGCAGACTGTATGAAGCCCCTCTGCTGTCCTCACAAAGTGTCACACGCTGGGGGCGTGCACAGCGGAAATTTCCTGTCTCACCGCCGTGGCGGCTAGACGCCCCAGGGCAGGTGTCGGTGGGGCTGGGTCCTTCCGAGGCTGTGTGGGAGAAGCTCTTCCACGCCTCCCCCCTGGCTCTGGGGGTCTGCGGGCATTCATTCCCTCACTGTTAAGGGGGTGCATCACCCCTATATCTGTCTCCACGATCACATGGCATTCTTCCTCTATGAGCAACTGGGTCTCAAGGTCCCCCTTCTTTATAAGGACACCAGTCATTGCATTAGAGGCCCTTCTGACTCCAGCATGACCTCATCCTAAATTACTACGTCGGCAATGACCCTATTACCATATAAGGTCACACTCGGAGGTACTGGGAGAGTTGGGGCTTCAGCATACGAATTTTGGGTGGGCACCAATTCAAGCCACATCGTACACTGTAGCAGGCAGTCCTAGGCTCCCCCTTATATACAGGACACTGCCTTAAGAACGGCTACATACAAAATCTTTACATGTAGGGGCACCTATGTCTACGTAGCCATCATCCACCCACTCTTCTCCCAGCCCTCACAAAACCCTATGAAGGAAAGTCTCATTTTGTAGAGAAAGAGACTGGATTGTTTGGGGTAAGTACGTACTCCCTCGTTCTCACCGTCCACACGCCCTAATGGCTGGGCTGCCCTTCCAGGAGCCCAGGCTGCCCGCTCCCTGCACACCCCTCTCCCGCCCCTGCCCTCGCCGGGCACGGCACCACGACCCACCCTGCTGGGGACCTTTCGTTTCAAGAGAAGCCCCGTCTTTCCTTCAGCATCGAGAACGACCCTGGAAATACATGGATAAGCATGACCATGGGTGCTATGAGGAGAAAGGGGCACGGGGAACAGAGTGGTGGTGCGGAGGGGACAGAGGGCAGCCCGCGGCACCTGGCATGGCTGCCTCGGCGCGCCTGGGCGACCCGGCCACCGCCAGAACCGCTGCAGGGTCGGGCCGGGCCGACGTCCTGGGAAACAGGTAATTACAGCAGGGTGGCAGGTGCCATCGAATACTGTGAGGACAGAGGACCAGAGGACAGGTGACATCTCTCCAGGTGGGGCCCGGGGGGTCTCCGAGAACACATCTGATGTGACACACGAGGGTTGCGTGGGGAGCCACCCCCCGGAGCTGTCTAGATCTTCCTGTCATCCTCAGGCTCCTTCACAGTGGTAAGCTGCTGGTATCTCATCATGTCGATTCACATAAAACAAGCTTCTTGGGCCTTAAGTTCAGATTTGCCTCAAGCACTTAAAAAACAAAGAAGGAACTCAATGCCAATAAGACTATGGAAGTACTCTCCGAATTCCAAACAGAATCTGGGGCGTGAAGCAAAAAAAAATAAGAGAATAAACCAAACGGAAACCACGCTGGGGGTGAGAGCCCAGAAAGCAGTCCCGTTCGGGCCAACCTGGGAACACGGGGGAGACAGCGCGGACGAGAAAGAGGGGCGAACAGGAGGAGAGTTGGGGGTGGCGGTCCCGTGGCAGCAGAACCCCCACGGAGGCCACTCCCCGTGTTGCCACTTCCGTGGGGTCTTAGGCAAGTTCCCGAGCTGCCACAACGCCCCCCAGAAGGGGTCGGCAGGTAAGTCTCACGGCTGGGCTAAGGACAGTCACGGTGTTTCTCCATCAGTGACAACCCAAGCAGTGAGGGCTCCTGTCAGGGCGACCGGACGGGTCTGTGACAGTGTGACAGAGAAGTGACAAGATGGAAACGGGAAAACGGGGCCCAGAGTGTTCAGTCCTGTTTGTTTCTGGGGAGAGGCACCCAGGGTCCCCTTGCTTCCCTCACGGCCCTCAGCCTGTCCCACATGGTTTGGACCCTCGGGTACAGAGAGAGTCTTTTCTCTAGTGGGAGAAGACACGGGGATGTTAAGACAGCAGCGCTTTAATTCACTCTGTCCCTCGACGCTAGAAAGACAAACCAGCCCACGGTGTGAGTCAGCTCTCGGAGTTTCCCCTGCCTGCCTGCCATGGGCTTTGGGGGCGAACTCACTCACTTGCTCTGTCCAGCAGAACTGGAGGGTCGTAAGCCTACTTTCTCTCTCAGTAGGGTGCTGAGATCGGATCCCTGGGTTTCAGGGGGCTGGGGCGATGACTCAGGCCGTGAGGGTCACCCCTCGGGTTGGTCTGACACTGCTCAGAGGAAGTGAAGGCTCCCGTGGGACCACTTCCCGGTCCTCCACCCTGGTTTGGGGCCCAGACTGGCCGAGCAGGAGGCTCTTTAGGGCCTCTCTTTCAGAGACCCCGTGGCAGTGGGTGGGAGACCATCATTCCTGCATTCTCTGCTAAGTAAAAGTTGTCCTTCTGGTTTCTAAACTGGGTATCATCGGCAAGATCAGCTGTCTCAGCCCAACGTTTCTCATCTTTTCCCCTTAAAAATCAACCCTTTCTGGCCCTGGCTGGTTGGCCCTGGCTGGAGGTAGAGAGTCAGCCCGGCATATGGAAGTCCCAGGTTCAATTCCAGGCTGGGGCACACAGGAGAAGTGCCCATCTACTTCTCCACCCTTCCCCCTCTCCTTTCTCTCTGTCTCTCTCATCCCCTCCCACAGCCAAGGCTCCATTGGAGCAAAGTTGTCCTGGGCACTGAGGACGGCTCCATGGCCTCCACCTCAGGTGCTAGAATGGCTCTGGTTGCAATGGAGCAACAGCCCAGATGGGCAGAGCATCGCCCCCTGGTGGGCATGCCGGGTGGATCCCGGTTGGGCGCATGCGGGAGTCTGTCTGTCTGCCTCCCCGCTTCTCACTTCAGAAAAATACAATAAATAAATAAATAAATAAATAAATAAATAAATAAATAAATAAGTAAATCAACCTTTCCTTTGCCCCCAGTTTCACTGCACTGATTTTGCTCCTAAAGAAAGCCAATTTCTCTTCACTCCATTAACGTAGAGTTCTAAGTCAGTTCAGCAGCTGGGTAAATACGGAGGACAGGCCACTGTCCTTAACCAGTTATCATGGAAACAAAATCCAGATTGCAATCCGCATCCTGCCTCCCGTGGGCTGGAGTCTCATGGACCTAATCTGCACTGTGGCAGGAGAACAAAGAGAGTCAGAATGCAGCCACCTCTCCATTAGCCCCCTGTCACCACAGGGATCTTATTCATGGTGCCCGACCCTCAGAGAAAGTTTTCCCTTGTCTGTGCCCCAGGTTTTCATTAACTTCTGTGTGGTGAGACCACTAAAAAAATAAACTTTTCTTTTATGTCCCACCTATGTATGAAATCATGCTGTTCTCAGTTTTTTTCTGATTTACTTATTTCACTCCGTATAATGTTATCAAGGTCCATCCATTTTGTTGTAAATGATCCGATGTCATCATTTCTTATGGCTGAGTAGTATTCCATAGTATATATGTACCAAAGCTTTAGGGAGAAGGGGTAGGGGCACAGGGAAAACCAGATTGAAGGTGACAGAGGACAATTTGACTTTTGGTGACGGGTATGCAACACAATTGAATGATAAGATAATCTGGAGATGTTTTCATTGTACATATGTACCCTGATTTATTGGTATCACCCCATTAAAGTTAATAAAAAAATAATATAATATAAAATAAATTTTTCTATTCAAAACAATTCAGAATTGTTTCACTAGCCCACGAGCAAGCCCTCTTTCTTCATCATGCAATTCTTTACCGTTTTCACACCATTGTTCTACCAACCCAGGTCGCAAAGATTTGCACAACATATAAAAACACTTCAGCGGACTCAGTCCTGCAGCTGATCTGCCTCTGGAAACCCCTATCGTGAAATGGGTCAGAAAAAATCGGACGGAGACTCTGGGCACAGACCCTGCCCGGTCCCGTCTTCAGTCTGACAGGGGGCACCTTTCTCCATCACGCCCTCAGGGCTGGATGAGTAGCAGGAGCTACTCACCCATAGTTTATATGAAAAAGAAAATGACAAATTCTTCTCTCTCACCATAGCTTGCTCGTAGGGTTGCACAGTGTGCTGACAGGCCATCCCGCAGAAAGTCCCTGGTGGAGAACTCAGGTCCCATGCTTCCTCTCCGCAGTCCCTGCTGAGCCCTAGGCTTCATTAATATCAGATGATGAACCCACACAGCCCCCTGCCTGCCCATCAGGACCCCTTTCTGATCAAACCCACCAGGAGAGATCCCCCAGGGGAGACTGATAGCCTCACACTCATAGAGCCGATGACGATATCACACTTGATCTTGCCGCAAAATGACAGCAGATCATCTTGGTGTTCTTTTTCAGTTTTACTATTGTGAGGATGGAGCTGTTCTTCCCATCCACATGGACTCATGTTTCAGGAATCCTCCTCTGGCCCGTCCTCCCGGGACACTGAGTACAGAGAGAACTGCACTCCCAGGTGAAGTGTTTGCAGCGCCCACACAGAATCCCGGGCAAGGCCAAGGTGGCACCCGGTCCTGCCTGGAGAGCAGCTCCGGTGTGGCGGGGATGCATTCCCCCTGGCCGTGTGCCTTCCACAGACACCACACTGTCCCCCTGGCCGTGTGCCTTCCACAGACACCACACTGTCCCCCTGGCCGTGTGCCTTCCACGGACACCGCACTGTCCCCCTGGCCGTGTGCCTTCCACAGACACCACACTGTCCCCCTGGCCGTGTGCCTTCCACAGACACCGCACTGTCCCCCTGGCCGTGTGCCTTCCACGGACACCGCACTGTCCCCCTGGCCCTGTGCCTTCCACGGACACCGCACTGTCCCCCTGGCCCTGTGCCTTCCACGGACACCGCACTGTCCCCCTGGCCCTGTGCCTTCCACGGACACCGCACTGTCCCCCTGGCCCTGTGCCTTCCACGGACACCGCACTGTCCCCCTGGCCCTGTGCCTTCCACGGACACCGCACTGTCCCCCTGGCCCTGTGCCTTCCACGGACACCGCACTGTCCCCCTGGCCCTGTGCCTTCCACGGACACCGCACTGTCCCCCTGGCCCTGTGCCTTCCACGGACACCGCACTGTCCCCCTGGCCCTGTGCCTTCCACGGACACCGCACTGTCCCCCTGGCCGTGTGCCTTCCACGGACACCGCACTGTCCCCCTGGCCGTGTGCCTTCCACGGACACCGCACTGTCCCCCTGGCCGTGTGCCTTCCACGGACACCGCACTGTCCCCCTGGCCGTGTGCCTTCCACGGACACCGCACTGTCCCCCTGGCCGTGTGCCTTCCACGGACACCGCACTGTCCCCCTGGCCGTGTGCCTTCCACGGACACCGCACTGTCCCCCTGGCCCTGTGCCTTCCACGGACACCGCACTGTCCCCCTGGCCCTGTGCCTTCCACGGACACCGCACTGTCCCCCTGGCCCTGTGCCTTCCACGGACACCGCACTGTCCCCCTGGCCCTGTGCCTTCCACGGACACCGCACTGTCCCCCTGGCCCTGTGCCTTCCACGGACACCGCACTGTCCCCCTGGCCCTGTGCCTTCCACGGACACCGCACTGTCCCCCTGGCCCTGTGCCTTCCACGGACACCGCACTGTCCCCCTGGCCCTGTGCCTTCCACGGACACCGCACTGTCCCCCTGGCCCTGTGCCTTCCACGGACACCGCACTGTCCCCCTGGCCCTGTGCCTTCCACGGACACCGCACTGTCCCCCTGGCCCTGTGCCTTCCACGGACACGGCACTGTCCCCCTGGCCCTGTGCCTTCCACGGACACGGCACTGTCCCCCTGGCCCTGTGCCTTCCACGGACACGGCACTGTCCCCCTGGCCCTGTGCCTTCCACGGACACCGCACTGTCCCCCTGGCCCTGTGCCTTCCACGGACACCGCACTGTCTTGGACCTGACGGCCTTCACGTGTGTCAGCAGGAAAAACACGTGCGGCTTCCCAGCAGGGAGACCACGGGGTCGTCCCTGGTCCCTCAGCAAAGCCCCTCTTACTTCACCAACGACCTGGTTGAACGGCTTGTGTAGAGATACTCAGGCAGCTGATGAGAAAATGAAGATGAGGAACCATTTCCTATTTTCATCATAGGCCCTTGTCCCCCTCCCCCCCCCCAAAAAACCCCACAAAAGCTAAGTTCTCACGCCTCTGACTGGAACAGGATTCGCAGGGAGTCTTCTCATTGCAGGGTGCTCGGGCATGCTGGCTGGCACTCTCTCCTGGTCTACAGGGACCACGGGGGCCATTCGTTCAGGAGCGGCCAGGACCATTGCTTTAGCCATCCCCCACCTGCTAAGAACCTAAGGCTCCAGTCCCCGCCCGCCGACAGCCAGCCTGCTTCTGCCATTCACTCATTCTAATTAATGTCCTGACGGACAGCCCGTCACGGGTTTCTCTCTGTATCAGTACTCGGGAGAGTCAGAATTTAGGGGATGCAAGCTCGTCCTGGCACTGTCACTTACCCTGCATGCCTGCCTCGGCGAATCAGATACCCTGTCTAGACTCCTATGACCTCATTTACACATATGAACATCTGGTTCTAGTCAGGGGCCCTTCATGTGGAGTCTGCCGTCTGAGGTCAGGAAGTCTGTGGAAAATGGTACGATCGAGCCTGACCAGGCGGAGGCGCTGTGGATAGAGCATCGGACTGGGATGCGGAAGACCCAGGTTCGAGACCCGAGGTCGCCAGCTTGAGTGCGGGCCCATCTGGCTTGAGCAAAAGCTCGTCAGCTTGGACCCAAGGTCTCTGGCTCCAGCAAGGGGTGGCTCAGTCTGCTGAAGGCCCGCGGTCAAGGCACATGTGAGAAAGCAAGCAATGAACAACTATGGTGTCGCAACGGCAATGAAAAACTAATGATCGATGCTTCTCACCTCTCTCTGTTCCTGTCTGTCTGTTCCTATCTATCCCTCTCGTTTACTCTCTCTCTATCCCTGTAAAAAAAAAAAGAAAGAAAGAAAAGAAAAGAAAATGGTACGAGTCTGTGTCCGTATATTGTGGGTGTTACAGTGTAGAAAAGATTGCTAAATTTGAGCAGTTAAGAATTTCTGAGCTAACCGATTTCCGGAGTCCGTCCAAGCTGTCGGAGTCCTCCAATGACCTTTGAGGGTACAGGACATAGCGACGTGGCAATACAACCCACCCACTTACTTCACGACGGCTTCTTGGACTTGGTCTTCAGCTGGCCTCAAGCCCAAGGAGTCGGGAATCCTTTACCACTGGTTACAGGGAATGCGAATAGAAAACACACACTGCCTCACCCTCCCTGTGGCCGGTGGTCTCCGCAGCCGCTTCCCAGAGCCGCCGCCGGACAGTCTGTCGCCTGAGCCCTCGGATAACCACACCTGGACATCCTCCCGCAACCGCTGCTGGAGTGAGCGAGCGAGCGAGCGAGAGAACACGGTGGGCGTGGAAGGGACCCGCAGGGGGCGTCTCAGCAGAGCAGGGCAGTTTAAATGTCACAGCGTAGAAATCACGTCCACGGTGGGGGACACATCACGATCACAGAGACAGAGGTAAACCCCACGGCCGCACAGCAGGGATCAGGGCACACGCGGGAACGCGGAGTCTGGCATGAGCTGCGGCACGTGGTTCACGTTAGGAACCCACTAGGATGACGGGGCAGCGGTCTCCATCTCTTGTTGCCCGTGTGGCTCGGGGAGCAGGCGTGTGGGCGAGGCACGAGCCCCACCTTCAGCCTCGGGGGAGAGTCAGTGACCAGCTGTGGTCCTTCTGCCCCTGCTTGCTGCCGCTGCCGCCCCCACACTGAGGGCGGACCCTGGAGCTGTTTGTGTGCCACTTCACCTCACCCTCGCAGCAACCCTGACGCACAGCCTCCGTTTATAGATGAGGAGCTGTAAGCTGGGGGGCGGGGGGATGTGGGACCTGCCCAGGACTCTAGCTCCTAACCGGGAGGTCAGGTTCAAACTCAACGCCTGCCGCTCCGCTTTGTTTCAAGGCTGCACTTAATCATTCCATTTGTTTCCTATGGCTGCCGTGCAAACCACCCCTAACGCGATACGGACGTATGCTCTCGCATCTCTGCAGCTGAAACGTGCAACCTCCGGGGATCGGCAGGGCCGTGCTCCCTCTGAAGGCTCCCGGGAGCACCCACCTCCCCTCTTCCCAGCTTCTGGGCTTCCGCCCACCGCCCTGGCACCTCTTGGCTTGACGTGGCATTACCCCAACCTCTGCCACAGTTTTCATACATGGCACACGCCATTCTTCCTTGTGTGCACACTTCTGCATGCTGCCTCCTCTTCCGATGAGGACACCAGGCATTGGATGTAGCGCGCGCGCACACACACACACACACACACACACACACACACACACAGCATGGCCTCAGCTTAGCTTAGCTAGCTATATCTGCAAAGACCCTATTTCCAAAGCAGGTCAGGGTCTGCGGTGGTGCTGGGTGGACATGCATTGTAGAGGAGACAGTGTTCGACCCACCGTGACACCTTTACAGGGAGTTGGGTATATTGTGGGCCATTGTATCCATTATTGGAGGGTTATCCACAAGGCCACATATTTCATTCCGAACAATCACATGATTTGTCGCAACACGGGAATCGCGGTTTGCCAACCTTGGTCCTTGCATCGCCCCTCTGCAGGGTGTTTTGTGAGCATCACGCTTTCTTAGCATGTGCAACGCTGCTTTCCTCGCTGAGCAGCTACTGGGGTGCACCCTGGCTGGTCTCTGGGTCAACTTGCCCTTGAACTTCAAAGCCCTCAGGGAAATTTACAAAGCCCCAGGATCACAAGGTTAATGCTGCTTTTAATGGACTCTAAGGAGAGAGTTTCACCTTTAATAAAAAGAAAAATAACTAGAAGCTCAAGCTTGCTCAGTAAGAAAAAAACATCAGCAATGAGGTCTGATCGTTTTTTGTTTCGTTTTGGGGTTTTTTTTTTATTCAGACCAAAAGCAGAGAATCCCAATACACACGGAGAGCCCTGTCCTGCACCCCCCACGAAGGCTGAGGCTACAGGAAAGCAGCCGTGTGTTTTTGGAGGTGTTTCCGAGGATGCCGACTGTGGCACCAGGTGGTGTGGGGGGGACATGCAGGACGTGCCCCCACCAGTGCTACTCACAGCTCAGCCCCCTTTGTTCTGAGGGGCCGGGAGAGTCAATATATTGGCATCTCAGTAAGTCACATCCTGAACCTTGTCCCACACCCTCCCTGTGCCTCCAGAGCCTTCAATGACCTCAGGCGACAGGTCTGTCAAGAACTACCTTTGCTGTCAACTGCCGGGCGAGGAACCCAGCACAGCAAAGCCCCCGCACACGTCAGCTGTCACCTGCATCCTCACGGCACAGGCGGCTAAACAAAGGCCCCGGCGAGGCGTTCGTCACAGGCAAGGCACTCCAGAAGTGACTTTCTAAGTCACGGTGTCGCACGGAAAAAGGATATGTAGAAAACCTGATTCCAGGGACATTTCATGCCGAGAAAAGAACAGTCGTTTTTATCTTTCCACTTAAAATCAAATGAAGGCATTTATTCGTCTGCACAAGAGGTCTTTGGGATCTGGCTTCTCTCACTGAGCATGACGTTCCCACAGGTCACCATGGTACATCACGTATCAGCATGTATTCCTTTCTAAGGATGAGCACTATACCATCGTATGGGTTCACCACATTTTGGTTATCTGGTCATTAGTTGATGGACATATGAGTCTTTTCTACTTTTGGCCATTATTAATAATTCTGCTAATGAGCATTTGTGTAAAAATCGGGTGGACGTGCCTTTTTCTTTTTTCTTGGGTAAACAGAGGGGAATGGAATTGCTGGGTCATAGAGTAAGCTCACTGTTGAGTCACCTGTGCTATTTTCAAGACTATGAATTACTCTTATCGTTATAAAAACGACTCGTTCCCTTCCTTATAATTATGTAATAATACAACTACCATTTGCTTAAAATACCTTCCAGGCAAGACACTTGGCTAAGTGCTTTCAATTTTTTAAATTTGATTTAACCTCCATAATTACCCTTCCAGGTGTATTTCGGGATGGTCCCCACCCTACACCCGAGAACGGGAGGCCTGGAGGAGTCTGCTGCCTTCCCCACGGCTGTCTGCGCATCAGCTGCGCAGTCAGCAGGATCCAAGCTGGGGGCCTGGCGCCCGCACCTGTTACTCCCTGAAAACATGCCCTAGTTTTTACAGGTGCAGAGAGATCGACAACATTCCAGAGCAACCTTGGCAGAATTTCCTTCTCATATGATGAGCCTAATTCTTTGATGCTTTGTAGATTTCCTCAGGGTGGAATTGAAGAGATTCCTAAGCATGCATTACTCTGGCTTATAAAAACAAGACCTGAAACGGGCATAGTTTTCAAAAAATAAAAATAAAAAAAGGTTACATTTTCTAGTAAAATAATTCTCAAATCCCGGGCAGTCAGAGTCCTATTTTCCAGCTGGAGATGGGTAGCAAGTGACAGAGGGTTTCTGGAAACTGCTGAGAAAAATCCAGAAGCCAACACCGCAGTGTTTGAGCCCCAAATCTAAACCACGTTTCATAAATTGCCGTTCCTCTGCAGGTTGAGAATCGTTATAACTATCTCCGGTCCCTGGCTTCAGTTCTGGAAATGGCGTCTCTCAGGAGATGCTTCCTCTGTGTTGGAAAACTTGATTTTTTTTATGCATCAAAACAGCAAAGATTTATGGCTTAAGAGAGATGGTAAGAAGGGCTGTCCTCTTGGGGCCAGTGAAAGCCTCGAGCTGGTCAGCACACGTGCCAGAGGGCTTCCGGGGAAGACCGTATTCTGCTGTTCCGTGGGGACCCACCTGCATCAAGGGGCAGTGACTCCTCCATCGCCTCCCAGCTAATCTGTCCGAGCGCTGGGCCTCTTCCCTCTGGACCAATGGACGCTACACGCACCTCCGCCTCCAGCTTCCGTAAGGTCAGCACTCGGGGACAGTTCTCGGAGCACCTCAAGCCAGACACGTAGGCAAGGGAGGGAGCTAGCTCTTCCCGGATGGCAAACCTATTTGTTACGTGATAGGACGTTCTTCTAAGGACAACAAGGACATGAAGGCATGTGTCCCAGAGCAGAATGAGGACCGTAGAAGAGCCTCCAGGGCTGGGAGGACACTTACTGGGAGGGGGGGAGGAGGATGCCCCCACCCCGCTGGGGAAGTTCTCCCCTCCCAGCATGATGCAGTGCCTGCTATTTAATAGGCACTATTTACTTCTCTGCTGGAAGCCTGGCCTGGCCAGGTTGCCTCCGTCCCTCGGGCATCCGGACCTAATGGTAAATTGACTGTGACAATGTTTCCAAACAGCCGGTCAGGACCCATTAGAGGGCCGTGAAATCAGTTTAGCAGGTCATGACTGGTTTTTTTCTTTCTTTCTTTCTTTCTCTTAATGAAAATCAGAGTGCAGTGCACGGAATAAGGATAATAACTGTTTTCTAAACTATTTTGGCTCTGTGGGTATTTTTGTATGAATGAATCACAATGTATTTCCCACTGTGGGTCTCACACAAAAACTTTTGGAAAATGTTCTTGTATTTGGACTGGGCTCGTCTCCGGGGCAAAGCTAAGGCGGGGCTCACCCTATGACCAAACACAGGTTGTCCCGATAGCACCCAACATGTCCACACAGTGGTCTGACGGGGCTACACAGGAAGCCACCCCCTCCAAAAATAATTGTACCCCTGAATATCACAGTGAATCGAATGCTTGGCCCAACTGAAACCAGGATCCATGGGTCATGAAAGGAGGGAGCACGTCAGGGACGAGCTCTGAGCAGAAACTCAGTGCGGAGGCGGCTGGAGACATTCCTGACACTCCTGCACGAGTGTCTTCTGCACATGAAGTCACAGGAGGGGCACATTAAGCCACCCCGTTTCCAGAACACTGAGAATCCGCTTTACAGAAGGAGGGGAATTGAGTTGTTCAAGTTACAGAGACCTGTATTCAAATCCCAGCTTTGCCGTTCTCTAGGAAGGTAGATTTGAGACTTGAATAGGTAAGTACCTTACCCTGTTCCCCCAACTGGAAAATGTAGATACCAACGGCCTCCTTCTTTTTATTGAAATACATATTTTTAAATATACAGTATTTGGTCTGATCAGGTGGTGGTGTAGTGGATGGAGCATCAACCTGGGATGCAGAAGGACCCAGGTTCAAAACCCCGAGGTTGCCGGCTTGAGTGCAGGCTCACCAGCTTGAGCACGGGGTCGCTGGCTTGAGCGTGGAATCATAGACATAACCCCTTGGTGGCTGGTTTGAGCCCAAAGGTCACTGGCTTGAAGCCTAAGGTTGCTGGCTTGAGCAAGGGGTCACTGGCTCTGTCATAGCCCCTCAATCAAGGCACATATGAGAAAGCAATCAATGAACAACTAAGGAGCCACAACAAAGAATTGATGCTTCCCATCTTTCTCCCTTCCTGCCTCTCTGTCCCTATCTGTCCCTCTTTGTCACACACAAAAAAATATAGCATTTGTATCAAAATATCATAATGCAGAATTTCTGAGGCAGAAAATAGCCTTCATGAAACCGATTCTTCCCTCCGCCTCATGGCCCACTCAGCACTTCTCCCCGGTACGAACATGAGCCAATCCACGAGCTTCCCACGTGTGTGCAAACAGACACGCATTTACACAGCACACGTTTTAAAATTAGCCCGAGTCCCTAGTTTTAGCCTTGTCCCGAGGCACAGACCAAAGCCTCTCGCTCATGGTCACAGTATGAGAGGGTCCTTCAAAGCTCTCGACAGAGGCGCTTAGGAGATACAGGCTCCACCGGGACTCAGGTTCAAGGAGCAGGGACGGGAAGGAAGCCACCGCCACTGAGGGGAAAGGACATCTGACTGCTCGCTCGGTGACACACACACGGCGTGTCTGGACGGAGCGAGCCATCTGCGCCTCTCCCTTCCCCGGGCAGGGCGTCGTCAATGATCGTCTGCAGCAGTCAGATCCCACCCCTTCCTGTAGCAAGACCCGACGGTGGAAGAAACACATCCAGCCAAATAAAGTTGGGGACAGAGAACTGGCTGGAAGGAAAGGACCCCGAGGGAGACGGTGGTGGAACTTGGCAGGTGAAGTTTTGCTCAAGATGACATTTCAGTCAAGAGACACCACGGAGTTCAACGTCATCAATCAAAAAAGCCTCAGGAGAGGCACAGACAAGAATAAGACGTTACAAGGTTGCACATTTGAGTCGGAAGGTCTCTCTCTCTCTCTCTGTACAGGTGGACTGTTGATCCTTGTTCTCACCTCTCCTTGGGATCGCGCCTTCGATGACGTGCGGCCTTCCGATTTTCCCCGCTCGCGGCGGAATGTATTTCACCCCCTCTTTAACACGCGCTGGCCGGAGGAATGTGGTGAGCAGGAACAGTGCTCCAGTTTTGAGCCCATGTCGTAACAGACCTAGAACGCCCCTCCGCGGCCGGCCGTGGTCTGGGGCGTCACCGGGAGAGAGCATCGCGTTCTGGAGAAACCCAGTGGTCTGGGAAGTCGGGGGGTGACAGGGAGCATCAGAACCGGGTTGGGTCCCGCAAGGAGCTAAGCCAAGGCGAGCTCAGCTGAACCCCAGCCCAAGCTGACACCTCGTGCAGGAGAAGATACCACGCATTCTGAGTCGGGGACGCTTGGTGTGGTTTGTCACCTGGCATTAATTAGTGTGTTGCTAGTTGACTCGCAACTTCATAGATGGCTACCTGCCCAGAGGGGAAGGAGCTGTTCTGTGGGGCAGCTTCGCACGGTGACAGGTACAAAAACAGGCCCCTCTGTTTGGCCGCAGCGTCTTAAACCTCATTCGACAGCTTAGTTTTGGACGAGAATCCCTCCCCGCCTCCCCCACCCCCCTGCCGAGTTTATTGAGGTCAGACATCTTGTGATATCACACAGCTGAATAGCAGGAAATGTAGAAGTCGACTCTCCGCTCCCCTGAGTTCGGGAACAATGACTTTGAAGCATGGTTTGTCCTCGTTGTCAGTACTGACACTTGGGGCCATCTCTAATCTCTACTCACTGGATGCCGGTAACATCCCCACCCCAGCTGTGAAAACCAAACATTTCTCCAGACATCGCCAAGCGTCCCCTGAGGAGCCAAAGCCTCCCCCGTGGACAACGACCGAAGCCACCCCAACAGCTTTGAGGGCATCGTTTTTAAATGGCTGGAGCCCAGTGGTTTCTGTGGTTTTTAGGGCGAGCTAAATAATGCCTGAGACAAGAAAGCCCGGGGCTGACCTGGGGCTGACCGATAGCCCACACTGACTCTGTCACACGCATTCAAGACCCCGCAGCCACAGTTAGTAATCCACCGAAGTCCAACACGCCACTCGGGTGAAACAGGCTCGTCGGCCGCAGACCGGAGCCCAGGGCATCCTCATCGTTGAGGTGATTGGAAGCGAAGATCCAGAAGCTCGTTCTCGCGGTTCCGTTCTGTCCTCCTCGTCTCCTGACCCTGTTCTTCTTCCTTTATCGCAATGCAGGAAGAATCCGCCGGGCCGGAGGGAGTGCGGAACTTCCTTCTCTGTGTCATGATTGCCCCATCTCTTGACCAAGACTTGAAAGCTGTCTTGGGTGCTTGGTCAGTAGGGGATCCGACCACACACGGACTTCCAGGCGGCACGGACTGGCACCCACTTCAACTCATTGTCTCGTCACTGCCTAGAGGAGCCTATGCCCTACGGATACCCTTTTAAGTGTCTCTCTCTCCCCGGACACCCATCCGCATCTCCCAAAAGACCTCCCTTTGTCCTGCCCTCAGACCATCTAAATCTAAGTTTCTGGCAGTAAGTCCTGGTCTTTTTTTTTTTTTTTTTTTTTTTCATTTTCGAGTGGAGACACAGAGTGAGAGAGAGAGAGAAAGGGGGGAGGAGTTGGAAGCATCAACTCCCATATGTGCCTTGACCAGACCAGTGCAGGGTTTTGAACTGGCGACCTCAGTGTTCCCAGATCGACGCTTTATCCACTGCGCCACCACAGGTCAGGCAGTCCTGGTCTTTTTTAAGATCTCCCTAAGCAAGGCAAGCTTGTGGTTGGGGTTGAAAACTGGTGTGTTAAAACGTATGTCACGTGAAAAACCAAAACAAAACGTATGTCACGTGACGTCACATTCATGCTCAAGGATCACCCACCACATCAAGACCACCACCCAAGGCGCGCCCCACAGCCCCTGCGGGTCCTGCGTGACCCATCCCCTGGCCGTCCCCGTCCTTGCCTCCATCCACGCCCCATGCCCGCCACACGGCGCCCGCTGTGACACCCTGGCCTCGGCACCTCTGCCCCTGATGCTCCGTCTCCCTGTAGTATTCTTCCCCAGACGATCGCCCGGTTCATAACCTGACTTGGCTCAGGTGTCTCCCCGAGTGTCCACCTCTGCAGAGATGACCCCGACCTTCTAGAAAAGGTCGCCTCGTTGTGCCCTGCGCGTGCTGCGTTTTCTCGGGGGCGCTGAAGCGACAGCTGACCCGTCCATCTGTGTGTTTGCTCATTACCTCCCTTCGGGGGCAGGCGGGGACTGGACACGTCCTGGTTCAGTTCCACACATCCGGCCCCTGTATCCGCGCCCGCAACCTGGGGGGCACCCCAGAATACTTGCTGAAAAGTATACCAAGTAAGAACCATTCGGTGCTTGGTCCCCATGACCTCATTTCTTTATCGCCCGTTCGTAAAACCTTGAGAATAAGCAAGTCTAAGGGATACATCTAAGGTCACAGAGATAAGTTCCAAAACCAGGATCAGAACCCAGAATTGTTTTCACCCCGAAATGCATTATTTTCTCCTAACTCTGATAGTAACTCGGTCGGGCGATGACAGCGTTTCTGACAGGTACAGGCCTGTCACCGGGTCCCCTTCTCGGACCGAGTGTAACTGGGAAAAACTCAGGCAGCTGAGCAGCTTGGGTTGTTGACGGCCACCAAGTCTGTGACCACGAGCAAAAAAAAAAAATTCCTCAGCTTCTCCGGCCATAGTTTCCTTACCTGAAGGGTGGTAGGTGTGACCAGCGTGACTTCTGAGAACCTTCCAGGGCTGCAGAAGTCTTCTGGAGATGGGACTGGACACATGGTCTGTGGCCACCGTGTGCAGAGACGCTAGGGGGCGTGTGCAGAGACGCTAGGGGGCGTGTGCAGAGACGCTAGGGGGCGTGTACAGAGATGCTAGGGGGCGTGTGCAGAGACGCTAGGGGATGTGTGCAGAGACGCTAGGGGATGTGTGCAGAGATGCTAGGGGGCATGTGCATGGACACTAGGGGGCGTGTGCAGAGATGCTAGGGGGCGTGTGCAGAGACGCTAGGGGGCATGTGCAGAGATGCTAGGGGGCGTGTGCAGAGATGCTAGGGGGCGTGTGCAGAGACACTAGGGGATGTGTGCAAAGGTCCGGACTCAAGTCAGCACCGAGACCTGGTTCCTAACCAGCACGGGTTTCTCTGTATGGTGACAAGCCTGTCCCCTGTGAGGCTCAGTCTAATCTTTGGGGCATACTCTGGGGCTTCCTCCTGTAGGATGGTTAGACTGGAAACTCTCTGTGTCCCCTACTGAGTCTAGAATGTTCTGCTTGTATTGAACACCGTGCTGATGAAACAACAGCCGCTCTCTTTGCTGCTGTCCTTTTGCGGCACAGAGCAACGGCTCGCCACCACCTCGCCGGAGACCCGGGCCTCGCCAAATGTGAGGAGGATTCCCGGAACCCTGCCACGCCCTGTCTGTCCGTGCAGGGACGCCATCCTTAGGGACACCCGTCCTCTGTCACCCAGCCTGCGCCTCACCATCACAAGTGGCCGTGCTCAGGGTTCAGATCCCAGCGGTTGGCTTTGCTGTCCCCCACTCCACACACACACCCCCTGAGAGCATCTGCCGTTGGGGTCCTCGTGGAAGAGTCAATCAGCAGTTCACGTTTCTGGACTGTTTCCTCAGAAGCGAGAGCTCATCTTCAAACAGCTTTTAGGGGAAGCTTGTCACTAAGGACCAGACTGCATTTTCTATTTCAGGCCTTAATTCTCTGCGGGGCTGAACTGTTTTTCCTGCTGCTGCCGCCGCTGCTTCTGCTGCTGCTTCCAGAAATAAGCAAAATGGCCCCAGAGTGACATCAGTGGCTCCGGTCCTCAGACAGCGGCCTGCGTACCGAGTCACCAACAGGGTCCTTCCCTCACGGCCAAAACAAGCTGCATCAAGCCCGCAAGGTTTCCTTCTGAACCAGCGAGATGAAGTGGCCCTTCCAGCTCCTGATAACTTGTGCCCTGGCTGTAACTTCACCCCAGATGGAATGTGGAGGGGACCCAGGGTGAATAACCTCTTCAGCTGTCCTCCGAAGTGGTGAAATGTAAAGATGGAGGTCTTCTCTTCTGCAGAAATGCTGATAGAGGTCTGACCTGTGGTGGCGCAGTGGATAAAGCGTCGACCTGGGAACACTGAGGTCGCCAGTTCAAAACCCTGCACTGGCCTGGTCAAGGCACATATGGGAGTTGATGCTTCCAGCTCCTCCCCCTTTCTCTCTTTCTCTCTCTCACTCTCTGTCTCCTCTCTAAAATGAATTAAAAAAAAGAAAAAAAGAAAAAGAAACAAATGCTGATAGAAGCCACCAGTTCAGAGAACAGTACCTCCCAGAGGCCAGCCTGCCCCCGGCTCGGTGCTGAGAGGTTTGGCTCCACGGGGTGAAACAGACATGAAAGGAAGGAAATGTTTGCCCGGCTTTGGCTGCGGAGGGACAGACGGAAAGAGGATGCCCGCTGACAAGGGCTCAGGGCTCCCCTGGTGACAGGGCTCAGAGTGGATGTGGGGTTGTGAGGTCACACACCAACGCAGCCCGCCCTTCCGCATCTCCCGTCCCTCCGATAGGAACGGGATGAAGTCAGACCCACGGGTCGCCTAAACTGAGACTAGAACGAGTCTGTTGGAAAAAGTCTAAAATGGGCTGAACGCTCAGAAAACAGGTTAACAACCATGGTGAGCCACAGCCATCCTTTTGTGACAAAGGCTTGGTGTTTGGTGTGGGAGGCCCTAGACTTAGCTGTTTCCTCTTTATGAAACAGAAAGATCACTGAATTTAGGAGCCCAGGATAGATAGCATTCTCAACTCATCCCATCCTACCCCAGGGCCTTTGCACAGGAATGCATTGTTTCCCAAATGTTTGCTTCCCCTCCCCATTCAGCTCTCAGCTCACAAATACTTCAGAGAGTCCAGACACAGCCTTATGGACGGGGTCTCCCTCCATGCCCACCCCCACCCCACCCCCGGCCGGTTTTTTTTTTTTATTTTATTCATTTTAGAAAGGAGACACACACACACACAGAGAGAGAGAGAGAGAGAGAGAGAGAGAGAGAGAGAGAGAGAGGAGGAGGAGCTGGAAGCATCAACTCCCATATGTGCCTTGACCAGATCACTGCAGGGTTTTGAACTGGCGACCTCAGTGTTCCCAGGTCGACACTTTATCCACTGCACCACCACAGGTCAGGCCCGGCCGGTTTTATTATCAGCATAGCAGAGCACAGTTATTCCTGGGGGTCTGGAGCCATATCCATCATTTACTATGTGAAAGTTCGGCTCTCTGGGCAGCACTGAGTCTCCTCATATTAAAGGTATAGCATTCCCACCACACAAGGGTCTCTTAAGGCTGTGGTGACCCATATACAGGGAGCTCTTACAACACCTGGGAACGGCAGAGACCGACAGCTCACTAAATATCAGCAGCTCATATGCCAGCGCCGGAAATTCTTTTTTTATTCACTTGACTGGAAGCTTTTCCCCTGCACTCCACCTGCCCCACTGCGGTGGCAGCTGTCACCCTCATTCACAGAGGTGTCTCTTGTACCCAGGACGGTGTCTGACACACACATTGAAAGCATTTGCCAAATGAATCAGTTGCTAGCTTAGGGGTAAGTCCCGGATGATTTCAGCCTCAGTTTTCTCATCCGTAAAAGGGAGCTAATGGCTCCTGACCCAGGTGGCTTTGAAGGACCAGATAGGAACCAATGTCCTGGTTTCCTCAGCTGGCACCCACGTGCTGGTGAAGAATTTGAGATGTAAGACTCTTTAAAGTAAAACGAAACATACAGCGTCGCTCCTCAGAGCTCTGATTTTACAAGAATAGTCAAGGGAGAAAAAAAAACCAGTTATGAATTGTTATACTCATAATAGGATAATTGAAAACTATCAATTTGCATTTCGCTCCTTCTGCACTTTCCCCCTGCCCCGTTCCAAGAAGAAAGCCTGGTAGGTCTGCGCCTTTAGCTCAGCAGTCTAGGCGATGCCAGGTAAAAACAGCCACTGGCTTCTGTTCTTCAGAAAGGCTGAATGTCGAGGGTGCTGATACTCTAGCTGATACTCTACCTGCGCCAGAGGGGAGGAGAGGAACGTCCCCCCTTGACGTCGGGGACATTCTTTCGTGTGGGGAAAAAAAGGTCAAGGGCCAGAGGTTCACCCAGGACAACGGTGACACCGGAGGGCCTCCCAGGAAGAAAATGGAAGATGCTGGGGCCTTCAGAGAGCTCCAGGGGACACAGAAACCCTTGACAACTGAGACCAAATTTTCCACTGGCCAGGAAAGCCAGGCACTCCGAAGGGCTGATGATAGGTTTAAAGAAGTAACTATTGTTTCCTGCACAGAAAGTTACATAATCAAAATCATAGGCCGTCCCCGGGTCACAAACGAGAGAGGCTCTGTAGGTTTGAAACGTTGAAGTATTGATAGACACAAAAAGGTAAAAAAATAAATATGGAGGGCCCTGGCTGGTTGGCCCATCAGTAGAGCGTCGGCCCGGTGTATGAAAGTCCTGGGTTTGATTCCCGGCCAGGGCACACAGGAGAAGTGCCTATCTGCTTCTCCACCCTTCCCCTTCTCCTTTCTCTCTGTCTCTCTCTTCCCCTCCCACAGCCAAGGCTCCATTGGAGCAAAGTTGTCCCCGGCACTGAGGACGGCTCCATGGCCTCCACCTCAGGTGCTACAATGGCTCTGGTTACAATGGAGCAACAGCCCAGATGGGCAGAGCATCGCCCCCTGGTGGGCATGCCGGGTGGATCCCAGTCGGGCGCATGCGGGAGTCTGTCTCTCTGCCTCCCTGCTTCTCACTTCAGAAAAATACAAAGAAAAAATTAAAAAATTTAAAAACGTTAAATACCGTGTTAAGACACACATCTGTCGAAGCTGCACTGACTAGGCCCATGGACCTGTGGCAGCGTGCATACAAGTTCAACTCAAGCACAAACCCGCGGAACGTAGCCCGGGTGCAGACAAGCAATATAAGCCGTAGCCTCGTAAACGGGGTCAACATTGGTGATTTCCACTTCATTTGAACAGCCAGCAGGTGACCCTCCTGGCTCCTTCTTACAGTCTAGCCTCTTCATCGTAACATGCCTCTCCCCTTTTAAATACCCAAGTGCCTCCCCCATTTTAAAATCTCAATGAGAGAAAACGGTCTTCGCAGAGGGGATCCTAGTCACCTCGGCTTGTCTCCCTGACTGCCATTCTCAAAGCTCGGTGACAGGCTCCTTCCAGCACGGTCAGCGCGACCCATCGTGACGGAACCGCCCGCGGGTTGTATATCAGAAGCGGGTAGGAAGCATCCCATTACGACCTGCCGTATTCCTTTTTCTCCTTTAAAATTCATTTTTCATTAAATCGCCCCAACCCGTGGAAGTTAATAAATTCACCCATGCGTTGCATTCGCGAGAATGAGATCATTAAGTTCAGTCTGTAAAGGTGGGAGTCGGTCTGAAAAGTGATAAAAACATCAAAAGTTGTGAATATATAAAAATATTAATTTATGCCTGGCGGGGTGGGTGGGGTCATTTCCTGCTCCCCGGAAACAGCTTACATGACATATTCCCTACGAGGTGTTCAATGCAGGCTACACCCACTAGAACCACAAAATTGAACAGCCACCAAAAAATGCGTAATCCCTCCCAAGAAACAGGCGTGAGCTCCCGCCAGAACCTTCAGAGGGCTTCCCGCCATGGGTCTGTTCCTCTCACACCCCTTCTCTCCGTTCTGTTATCACTCAGTGTTCAACTCATAGAGCCCTGTCCAACGTCCCTAAGTCACCGCCAGGTGTGTGCGCCCCCTGCTCAGCCTGGAGGTCACACCACGCCCAGGTGTCTAGGAGCCCCCTCCGGGTGGGCTCCCAGGCAGTTGTGAGCACCATTTGTATCTAAAAGACGAGGGAAAGAGGAAGGGAGAATTGGTTCACGACCTGTGTCCTAAGTTCCCGGGAGAGCAGAGGAGCTCACCGATTCAACTTCAGACGAGAACGCCAGGCGTTGGACCCACGCACTGCACGGGAACACCTTGTCACCGCCCCCGCCCCCACCCCCGCGAGAAGGAGATGAGGCCACAGGTGGAAAAGCGCCCTGAAAAGTGAATGACGTGCCTGACCTGTGGTGGCGCAGTGGATAACGCGTCGACCTGGGAACACTGAGGTCGCCAGTTCAAAACCCTGCACTGGTCTGGTCAAGGCACATATGGGAGTTGATGCTTCCAGCTCCTCCCCCCTTTCTCTCTCTCTCTCTCTCTCTCTCTCTCTCTCTCTCTCTCTCTCTCACTCTGTGTCTCCTCTCTAAAAATGAATAAAATAAAAAAGTGAACGACGCGGAGAGGGATGGAGAGGAGTAATGGTCATGCTTAGCCGAGGCCGTCCTTGGGTGTGTCAAGTGTCGTGGAAACTCTCCTACCTGTCTCGGGCTGTGTTGTCCACATGGATGCCGGGCAGAGAGGAGCGAGCAGGTTATGTCCGCAAGGCTCCGCTTTGCTCCCGATGTGTCCTCCGCAGGAGCCGGGGACAGCGTCCTGAGAATAGAGGACACTTGGGAGCCTCGGGGAAGATGCCCCGCCTCACGCGCGCAGGTACTCACACACACCTGTGTTACATGGGCCCGTGCGCACCTGCGCGCCCGCCCGCGCCGTGCCGCGCTGCACGCGGAGGGGAGGCTCCCGGGGCGTTCAGCCGGACCACCCAGCGCCCAGCGCGCCGGCCGGCGGCTCCTCCTCCCCTTCCTCCTGTCAGCAGCCAGCAGCGCCCCGCCCCACGGTGACCCTTCACGCCCTCACTTGTAAAAAAGTGTGGTTCGTGGGTCACAGCAGCACCCGGGAACCTGGTGAAAATGCAGTCTCGCGCCCCAGCCACCCGCAGAGCCACAACCTGCTCTGCGCCCAGGTCTCTCCGCGGTCATCTCCCCGATGTCCTGCGGCGGCCGGCGGAAAAACACGGTCACATCAGATTTGCCGCGCGGACTATGTTCGGGCGCACAGTTCGCTGGTGTCAAGCGCTTTCGTAATGCGGTACGGCCATCACCGCCAGCCACACCCATAGCGCTTTCCGTCTTGCAAAACGGGAACCCTGTCCCCATCCGATATTGACTCCCCCCCACTGCGCCCCCACCTCCAGAGACCAGCGTTCCTTTCTCTCTCTATGAACGGGCCCACTCTCAGAACCGCATGTAAGAGGAACCATACAGTGTGTGTGTGTGTGTGTGTGTGTGTGTGTGTGTGTGTGTGTGTGTGTGTGTGTGGTCAGCTTATTTCATTTAGTATAATGTCCCCAAGTTTCCTCCACGGTGCGCCTCTGTCAGAATATCCTGCTGAAGGCTCAATGATACTCCGTCTGAGTTAAGTACCATGTTTTCCTCACTCGCCATCTATCAGCGGGAATATTTTAGCTATTGTACACAATGCTGCTAGACCTATGTCCTCACACTTCTTCTGGTTCTTTCGGACATGCGTCCAGCCGTGGAATCGCTGGATGATGTGACAATTCTATGTTTATGTTGGGGGGGGGGGACAGCTATTCCGGTTTCCACAGCAGCTGTGCCAACCCTTGGACATTCTCACCAGCGGTGCACAAAGGGGCCTATTTCTCCACATCCTTGCCAACCCTGTTTTTTGGGGGGTTATTTTTTTATAGTCACCATCTGAATGAATGTGAGGTGATATTTAGGTGTGGTTTTCACGTGCGTTTCCCTAATGAAGTGATGCTGAGATCTTTGCACGGGCTTCCTGGCCATCTGTGTATCTTCTTAAGAGAAGTGCTGTTTTGCTGGGTCGAGTGCTCTGGTTGCCTGGTTAGACCTCGTCGGTTCCGTGGGCCGTGTCTGTCCACTGCGTCCTTACGTTTCTTCTCTGTGGCTTTTCCACCCACCGTTGATAGTATTATTGACGTCTTCCCCTATTGTCATGAAACGTTATTTCTGCCTTCAATGTCAGTTCTGTCTCCCTATATTTTCATGGCCTGTCATTAGGTGCATAAACGTTTATGGTTACTACCTTCTGGCTGCACTGAACCTTTTTATTAATATGTAACTCCCTTTCCATGGTCTCTTGCAACCCTTTCGGCTGTCGAGTCTGGTATCGAGCAGGGCACACCCTGCTCTTTCCTCCTGCCACACCCCCATGGCCTTTTGTACGGGTTCCGATTGCTGCTGTAAGACACAACCACACACCGAGCCGCTTACAGCCGGATGCGCTGGTCACCCCCCGCCCCGGGTTCTGTCGGTCAGAGGGGCCAGTGTTAGAGCTGCCCTGGTTTCTCTGCTCTGGGTCTCTCAAGCGCCAGACCGAGGCGGGAAGAGCCTCTCCCTCCAGGCTCAGGTGGGGGGTCGGCAGAATTCCGTTTCACGTGCTTGTAGGATGGAGGTCTGTATCTTCTCACTAGCCGTTGGCCGGGGCGTTTACTCCAGAGGCTCTGTGGGTTCCCTAGCGTGTGACTTCGTCCTCTTCGAAGTGGGCAGGAGGGTGTCACGTCCTTCACACACTAGGAATGGCTCTGACTTCCTCCTCCATCTCACGCTCCCATGAGGAAAGGGGCAGGAAGTGCCCTGCTCTGTGGGACGTATGGGATTCTACTAGAGCCCCCCATGCAGCCCCAGCAGGTCTCCTTATTCCAAAGTCCTAACCTCCATGTGACCCGCCGAGTCCCCTTCTGCTCTGTCATGTGATGTGGTCCCAGGTTTCGGGTTCTTGGCCACGGACCTCACGGGGGAACCTCTCCAGCAGCCCTTCCTCGGAGCTCACACCGCTCAGTCACACCTGCCGTCTCTCCCCTGGTCACCTCATGGCTAACTGCTACTCTTCCTAGAGTCACTTACATCGGGAGCCTCGGCTCCTTGACGTTCCCCTCCTGCCTCATTCCTGACACCCACCCTGAGCCACATCAGTGACCCCCTCAGGGAGCTTCCTCACGGCGAGGGAGCCTGGCCTCCCAGCCCGCCTTCGCGGTCGCATGGTGCCGGGCCGCTGCCGACTGGGAGCCTGTCGGGAGGGAGAAGCAGAGAGCTCTCCCTGGAGGTGTCATCCGGGGCTGGCATTGGATCGCCAGTTACCGATTTTCATGGACTAGTGTGTGTGTGCCCAATCAATTGAAATCAAATTGAAGAAGTGTGAACAATAGCTGGTGATCGAGGCTGTGATTACATACACAGCATCCATCAAAACGTGTCAGTGAACTGATTTAAATTAAAAAAAAAAAAAAATCAAGGGCAAACAATTCCACAGACTGAAACATCAGCAGTTGGCAGAGGGAAGTATGACTGTGGAGTGAAACCTTTTAACAGCCCGGTGGAATGACAGGAATTGATTCTGGCATCAATATTTGAATCCCCTGGCTGCTTTTAAAAACATATTAAGCCGGAGATCGGCACTAACGGCGGTTACGTCGATACGATTTCAGACAGAGGGAGCATGATTTACATGCTATCTAAAACCCATTTTCTCCATTAGCGGGAGAGAAATGGGCCATCTTCCCAGTGACGTCTTGCATGATCTCAGCTCAGGAGGAGACGCGGCTGAAACAGAATGATGACCAGACGGAGGCTGGTGCACGGGTGCCCCGCGGGGCCGGCGCTTTACGGCATGAATTTATCCACCGCCGACGTGAGAGGAGCTGGGGAAGTCCTCTCCTATGGCTGCTGGACAAACGGCCAGCCACAGACCATTCGGGAGTTACCCCAGGAGAAAGGACATCTCGGAATGGGAGGTCTTCACAAATTACTTGTAAAAAATAAATAGATAAAGTATTCACGGCTGGAGAAAAGATGTCTTTTGAAACTGGGCTTGATTCTACTTCCCTGAGTCCAACCGCTAAGCCCAATAGTCTGCACACTCGAAGTGCTCCCAGCGAGGCTCCGTTAGAGATTGCCCTGGCCTGAGTCTAGGGCCTCTTCTTTGGTGCGTGGGTTCAGGGTCATGCTCAGGGGTCTTGAAGTTCAGTCAGCACCCTGGAGAGCTCTGTGGATGGTCCACGTGAGTGGGCTGGGGCTGGGCTTCCTGTGATACCTGTCGAGGGCCCCGTCCCCGGGTGCTGTTTTGAATCGTGGAGAGGGAGTAGCAGGATAAAAGGAGGGAACAGGGGAATGGGAGGGAGGAGCAGAACTGAAACTTCAACCTTCAAAACCAAGGGTGGCTGGCCCCGGCTGGTTGGCTCAGTGGTAGAGCGATGACCCGGAGTGTGGAAGTTCCGGGTTCGTTCCCGGCCAGGGCACACAGGAGAAGCGCCCATTTGCTTCTCCACCCTTCCCCCTCTCCTTTCTCTCTGTCTCTCTCTTCCCCTCCCACAGCCAAGGCTCCATTGGAGCAAAGTTGGCCCGGGCACTGAGGACGGCTCCATGGCCTCCACCTCAGGTGCTAGAATGGCTCTGGTTGCAATGGAGCAACAGCCCAGATGGGCAGAGCATCGCCCCCTGGTGGGCATGCCGGGTGGATCCCGGTCGGGCGCAGGCAGGAGTCTGTCTCTCTGCCTCCCTGCTTCTCCAGCAAAAATACAATAATAATAATAATAATAGTGACAATGTATGGACTTCCATACAACTCTCATCTTTACCTAGAAAGGAAGTATGATGATGATTCTCATTCTACCGAAGACAAAACGGATGCTTAAGAGATTAAATAACATGAACCCCACCCCAAGTCTATAACTCAAGACTCACAAGCCGAGAGCCAAACCCACATTGCAGACTCCAGAGTCTAACTTTGATAATCATTAATTTTACATTATGCTATATATTATATTAATTATATTATATTATATTATATTATATTATATTATATTATATTATATTAAAGCCATAATAGAAAAATCATGCCCAGCTCTGAGGTCGGCTCACGCCTGGCATCCGCAGGAATGCACAGGAAAGCCGGTGTTAAACGGCAATGACATCACCCACGAAACAAATGACAAAAGGGAGCCCCAGTTTCCTGAAACCTTCCTTGCTTCCGCGTACATGGCTGGTTTTATAGCAAAGGCTCTCCTTACTTGCAAATGCCTCTGTGTCTGAATAGCCAATAGCAATTCAGAATTCAGAAGAAAGAACCCAGGTTTTAGTTCACACTCATACCACCCAGGAAGCCCATCTAGTGCCCTGTTCCTTCACACACACGCACACACACACGGTTCTCCAACATAAGACACCAAGCCTTGCCTTCCCACCAGAGCAGGTGAGGAGGTAGCCCGTGCTCACATGCCTTGTGTCAGGAGTTTCCCAACCCCTTCTCCTCTCTGTGAGCCACAGGCTGGCACCCTAGGGGCACGACGAGGCTTGTGTGGGTGCCATATTGCTGGGGTCTCTCTGGGCCTGGGCTTTGTAGAAGGAGACCCGTTCTCCCTGTCCTTTGTCCCAAGCATAGATGTGGGGACACAGCACAGGGCTAGGCAGCCTCTCAGGTGGCTCCCAACACCACCCATAGACACGGGGCTATTATTTCTGATGCTTTGAGGTCCCGGGCTGCAGGTCCCCAGACTTGAACGCAAACAGTGCCCACCTGCTTGAGTCAGAGGCATCCTGGAAACCTAGCAAGGGAATGCTTTGCTCCAACTTCCACAGGACTGACACTGAACTTCGTGACACTCATCTATCGTGCAGGGTGACACACCATGACGGAGATTTTTGCCTTTTACTGAAACTCCCAACATCAAAGAAAGTTCATGTTTTGTATTCCACCCGCATTGTACACATTAATGGGCTTCCCTGAGCAGAATAAGCCATGAGGACTTACCCTTCCTTCTTGGAAGGAGTTCAAAATGTTGTAAAAAAAAAAAAAAAGATTTCTTTCTGGTCTCTCTTCAGTTCATTTTAATTTTTGTCTGTTGCATGGCTTTGGAAATTAACTTTCTGAAAGGGAAGCTGTATAGATTGCTATGGTTTCCTCCACGAATCCTTCTTTGTGGACAACAAAGTCAAACGTTGGTTGATTACAGGCAGGCAAATAATTCCTCTGTGACAATTACTGCTTTTGATTGGAGATATCGCTCTGTAAGTTATGCTTGGCCAGAAGATGCTCAGAATCAATAAAAAGTCCTTATCAATACCCTTTGTAAACAATACTGGGGTGGGCAAAAGTTGGTATCCAGTCGTAATATAAATAACACAACAACTACCACACAATGTGCGGATAAGCTTCGTGGTTTAGGTAGTAACAATAGTCAACCTGCCTTGGCCCCACCGTGAGTGTTCTGTGGACTTGCCGTGATGCTAATAATAAAGACAGGAACCGGGGCAAGCCAGTGACGCATGCTATCAATTAAGCCCCATGGTGCCACACCACCCTTTCTCCTGCTATATTTAATTTCTTGTTTTGTTTTGTTTTGTTTTGTTTTAAAGAAAGCCAGAATAACAAAATGATAAAAAGACTTTGCTACTAGGGGAATGTTCTGGACTCTGAGGTCAGTGGAAGTTTTCCACTGTGGAGTTGCACCTGACGGGGTCCCTCCAGAAGCCCCTTTCCTGCCCCCTCCCCATAAGATGGGTGCTCAGGCTGGTGGTCTCCGCCACACGCACGCACACGCACACACACACACGTGTGTTTTCATGGTGGGCTGAAATGCCAACCTGATTTTCACGTCTGCTTTCCTTGCCAGGAGGTGGGTGTCACTCGTGAGCGTGAGCCCAGAGAACACACACGATGTAACGAGAGAGACACACCCGCCTGTTCCGGAGGAGCTGCTGGCTCCCCCACCTGCAGGACACGGGACACGTGGCCCCGGCCACAGAAAGCACCCACTGCAGGTTGGGACTGGACCGGCCCCTTGGTGGTTCACGGTTCTCTACGGCTGACGACGGTGAGAGAAGCCACAGCCAGAATGGCGAACCCCCATGTTTTATGGCCCCAGACGCTCAGCACAGGGAACAGGTGTACAAAGTGGGCTGAGTAAGGGAAAAGGCCAGGCGAGGATCACGTGGGCGGTGTGGCAATTGGACACGCGTCTCAGGGTGGCACGAGAGAGCCTGGGGTTGGTCAGCACTGTCCAGCGGGACAGAGCTGGACAAAGCCTGGCCTGGGACCCTGGCCGGCCACTTAATTGCTGCTACCCTCTGCATTTATAAAAAGCCTCCCCCAAGGTCTGGCTGGGAGAGTTTTAAAAAGCCACCTAAACATTTAGTATGGTCCTGGCCACCGGGTAAGTCCTCAGCAAGTGGCAGCTGTAATTATTCATTATTATAAAAGCCTTCTTGTCCCCAAGGGCCCATCCAGCAACAACACGCACTGTGTGGCCTTGCGCACAGGGGGCGCTCTGTGGGGACAGTCAGACACAGGCGCTCCATTCGCTACTGCAAAAGAAGAATTGACGGAAACGTGGACATAAATTGGCCTCTCGTGATGGCTTTTGCTTCTCTAAGCTAAACAATACGTGCACACTCTGGTTATTGACCATACGGCGCTCCCCCCGAGGCCCTTTGCCCCTGGGGCAGGGGGGCTGGGCTTCTTCAGTCTCCACGTCCACAGCGTGAAGCGTGAACTGCTCACCGGACTGGCTCCCGGTAAGGAAGCATGGAGACAGCCAGCGCACCTGCGGCCTCCGGGATGGCCAGGTGTCCTAGCCTGCTGTGACGTGGGAAGGCTGAGAATGTTCCCAGAGCACACAGCCTGCGGCGGCGGGGGAGTGCTTCACATCCCCGGTGAGGAAACCCTCGTATTTCGTATTTTATACAATATTACCAGGCGTTCTCTGAGCGCTGTCAGAATTGCTACATTCGTGTGTCTGTGTGCGGTGTTTATCCACCACCATCCGTACAAAGGCCGAACCCCAGCAACAGCAACCGCCGATTCCTGGGGACACGTTCACCTCATCTTGCTCACGGAGTGCGCGTTCTGTTTAAAGTGTGTGTGTGTATATATACAAACCAGTGGTTCTTAACCTGGGTTCTATGGAACCCTAGGGGCTCGATGAGTCGGTCTCAGGGGTTTGGAGAAGCCTCTGCCGCGGAGGCCAGAATAAAGTAATACCATCATTTGTTGTGAGTTCATGCACTTTGTTGGTTTTGTTCTTTGAGCAAGGGGATGTTCATACACGGCTCATTTTGTGCACCAGTAAAAAAACATATACCTATGTCTTGAATTTGGAAAAAAAATCATATTTTATTTATCACTAAAGAAGGGTTCGGTGAATGCACATAGGAAACTGGTGGGTCCGGTTCCTCAGAGAAGGTTAAGAACCTCTGATATAAACCCTAGCTGTGTTCTTATATCTGCACTGGGCACTTTGTAGGTGATCAATAAACATTTCCTAAGCACTCAGGGTAAATGACTCAGAAAGCAATCCCAAATCCCCACCGAGAATGGGTTACTAATCATTAATTTAATAGTCTAGATCTTTTTTTTTTTTCCAGAAGACAAAAGACACAACAAGGATGTCCCTGTAACCCAGAGGAATTCTGTTAATGGTTTAGCATCATCAGGCCTTCGTGAGTGTCATATGTACTCCGGCCTTTAGGCCTCCCTTGAGCCTTGAGTCCCTCTCGCACCGACCTGCCCCATCGGGTCCTGAGGAAGGACAGTTCATTTTTAGTCCTCCTAACAGTAATTCTGAGTTATGGCCTGAAATGAGCAAATAACGCCCTTCAATGGGAACTGTTTCTATTCACTGAAGTCTGATGGGTCCCAGCAGAAATGCAGAGACAAGCTAATAAATGCTCGGTGACAGTGAATGGGTACAGCCACTCGACGGAGCACGGCATGTAGCTCTGAATGCCGATCAGGCAAATCCACGTGTGTTTGTGTCCGGGTGCCCACAGCGTGGTGCACAATCCACGGGAAGCAAGGAGAAACAGCATGGAGTGTTGAACACAACCTGTCATGTGCACCTGGGACCAGTTTGTCCACAGGAAAGTTCTAGAAGGACACACACAGCCAACCATGCCTAGTGGCTCCCCGAGGGCCCCGGGTGGGAGAACAGGGAGGGGGAAGGCCTACTGGTTTTACCCCAGCAGGACCGGCCGTAAGCTTTTATTATTATATTAATAGGTTTTAACACCGTTTCTCATCTCAGTGACCTTTTTAAAGGAAACAAAATATGTTTTTATAAAGCCCGCCTTAGACTGACATGACCTGCCACAGAGCTCTGTGGCCATGTCCCCGGAAGTCATTGTCATGGGCCTCACGTGTTACAGGTCTGGTTCTTGTTCCTCGGCCCCACAGCTCTAGTGGGACTGTCTGCCCCACGGCCACGGCCCCCGGGCCCTTCTCCACGACGCAGACGACGACTTAGGACAAGGGTGGGCTTTGGCTTACAGTCTGGAAGCAAGTTTGAACTTTAGCTCCATTGTGCGCAGGTCCGACCTCTGGGCAGCGAGGGATAGAACCAGCAAAGTTACCTGAAGTCAAAGGAAGGCGATTGTGAGATTATGGATCGCACCTGAGGGCAGGTGGAGCCCCCGGGAGGTGCAGGTGGGGGACTGAAACCATCAGGGACCCAGCCGGCTGCTTCTCCGCCCCCACCCACCACCTGTACCCCCCCAGGGTGGGGGCACGCGTCTCTGTCCTTCACTCTCTTCCCATCTCTTCAAGTTTCCTCTCCTTCCTCTTCTCACGCTTCGGAGGTCCGGGACTCTTTAGCACATGACTGTGCTTGGTATGAGATCTACTCAGCCTGGACGCCCTGAGCCCTTCCAGCTTCTCACAAGTCTTCCATCTCGTCCTCAGAGGTCGTGAGAATGCAAGGAGATTGTCAGAGAGCCTGAGAATTAAAGGGGACCACGAGAGATGAGAGTCCAATGCGGTCACACGTTGCTTAAAGGGCCACCATGTTTCTTGACACGACCTGTAAAACATACTCAACTTCTTGAAACATCAGCATCTTCACCGGCGGCAGCGGGTGAAGGACCCACGGCGTCGCGTCTCTGTACCATTCTCAGGGTAGCGCCGGCCGTATACACGCACCTGCTGTTGTGTGCGCTTCCCAGAGGTGGTGTTGCTAGACACCGAGGCAAGAGCGTCCGCCGGCAAAAGGCGAGGGCTGGCTTTATGACCACACTCGCTTAAGGGCGGTGGCCTGGACCCGAACCGGCAATCTACTAGGTCGGCCTGTGGTAACCGCGTCCTAAATGTTAGGTTATGTCGTTATTATTGAATCCATTATGATGATAAAACTGTTCTGTTTTAGATTTTATTTATTCATTTTTATATAGAGAGGAGAGAGAGAGAGAGAGAGAAGGGGGAGGAGCAGGAAGCATCAACTCCCATATGTGCCTTGACCAGGCAAGCCCAGGGTTTTGAACCAATGACCTCAGCATCCCAGGTTGATGCTTTATCCACTGCGCCACCCCAGGCCAGGCTGGAAGGATTTTTAAGAAGAGGAGTTACCTGCTTTATCTAAGTGGGTAGACATATCACACACGCCTCAATTTCCACACAGAATCTCGGAGCCGGGGGACATCTCATCGTCCCGTAGAGAGGGAGTTATTGTGACAGGCCCGTAAAACAAGCCATGGCCCATCAAGGCTTGTCGAGTCCGAGCATCCACGGGAGAAGACGGAAATGCTCTTATTCCCGCCCGAGGGAAAGGGATGCAGAGTTAGGTAGAGACAGTGACAACATCGCTCAGAGCAAAGGCTATCGAGATGCGAGGAGCTCACGCACCACATACGTGGCGGGTGTGGGGGTGGGCGGGAGTCTGTGCTTCTCACGGCCCTCCCCGCGTGCCGGTCCCATGGGACAGGATCTGATGAAGCCCGTCACAGATATTTTTCCGCCGAATTATCAGACGCACAGAGACTCGGTCACGAGCGTGGTCCAACCCACCTGAGGACCCGCTTCCCTTCTACAAACGAGGAGAGCCCGCCCGGCGTGAACTTGGCGGCTGCCCTGACGGACAGGCGGACCCATGTGCATCCCGTGCTTCTTAGGGAAAGAGCCAACGACCTGCTTGGTGAGACTACACGCAACACACCACCGTCTGATGAATGAAACGTGTCAGCTCAGCCACCAGCGCCTAACGTGGCGTCGCTCCATGACATTCTCGTCCGCGATATCTAAACAGCCGGTGTCTCGGCGATGAGACGTCAGGGCCAGAGCACGAAGGGAAGGCTTTCACAGACTTTAAAAAAAATTTTATTTTTATGCAGCAACACAGTTTTTGACTGAGGGCTCCTGACAGCTCAATTGGACGGCCAGACAGACCTACAAAAGCTGAAGTGTTGGGTTCCCCGGGGGACACGCAGGATGAAACAAATATAGTCATGAATATGTATGATGGAGAAAGACATCTGTCTCACACCAACCTCTGTTCTCTCAACAGCTCCCCAGTACCCACCCCCACACCAGCCCACCATCCAGTTAAAAAATAAAGTACACACACACACACGCGCGCGCACACACATCTCCGTAAAGAGATTTTAAAAAATTAGACATGTTTCTTCTCAGAGGAATCAAAAAACATGATTGCAATAGAAATGCTTTTTCATCGTCAGATTTAAAGACATAAACGAATACATCACAGGGCGTTTGTACGAACCCTGCGAGCCTGGATTTTCCCTACGCTTCACCCTAAACCGAAAGCCGCGGGAACTGGCCGCGCGGGCTCCCTGTCTGAGTCAGAACCGCGGTAACGCGCCATCACCATTCAGGAATCCGTGGTCGGCCCTGGGTGCACTGTATACCCGAGTTCAGGAGTAAACCCCTCCCCTGAACCCCTGGGAATGCCCTGCTTGTCACTAATTTTGGAAACAGAGGATGAAGCCATCTTCCTCTTCCAAGGTGACTGAAAAGAAATGGTCAAGAAATAAGAAAATATAGCCCAACAAAGAATCAGGGCAGCCTTTCTTGTGAAAGCTGGTTCCAGAATGATTTTTTTTTGTCCATTGCATCATCTTTGAAATGCATGAAAAACAGTGTGCTTTGCCTGCACGATTCTTTTGGGAAATCGTTTATTATTATTATTATTATTTCTTTTTTCTTTTTTTAAGTGAGAGGAGGGGAAATAGAGAGACAGACTCCCACACATGCCCCAACCAGGATCCACCAGGCAACCCCCATCTGGGACCAATACTCGAATCAACTGGGCTATTATTAGCGCCTGAGGCCAACACTCAGAACAACTGAACCACTAGCTGTGGAAGAGGGAGAGAGAGAGAAGGGGGAGAGGGAGAGGAAGAGAAGCAGATAGTCGTTTCTCCTATGTGCCCTGACCAGGGACTGAAATCGGGACATCCGTACGCCGGGGCCAACGCTCTCTCCATTGAGCCAACCGGCCAGGGCTTCTTTTGGTAAATCTTTAATAAGAAAATGTATGTGAAAGAAGCAAACCCCTTCAATCCCATCGCCCGGCCTTTTCTGTGTTGTGAGGACCGCTCCTTCCCCATGTGAGGGCTTCCCACGGGGTCTCTCTTTCAGAAGAAAAGCAGCCTCAGGTGGGACTCCTCTTGCTGCCCTGGCAACGCAGGAAGGGGGGTGGGCAGGGGCACAGTCACAGCAGCGTCTCCTGCACCTCAGAAATACTCTCAAGCTAGCCGGCTCATAGACACAGGCGGTGACAAATCTGCTGCTCCAGCGGGACACTGAAAACCACAGGACAGCCGTGTCCTTAAATTCTAAAGATAGTAAGACAGATGGGGTCGAACGCCTGTGTTCTGGGGTGCGATGCTCCAGCGGAATGCCTCCCCCGTTGGGGTCATGACAGTGTGACCTCGGGCCTGCGCCCACGGTTTCCTGCACTCTGTGTGTCTGTCCGTCAGCTCAGAATAGCAGCGCCCCCCTTGAGGTGCTGGTCGGGTAATCTGATAAGGTCACCAGCGTGCAAACGTTCTCTAAACAAAAAGAAGACATGCTAAAAATAAGCCTGACACACGGGATAAAACAAACTAACTTGTCAATCACGCCCCTAATAAAAATAACCAAGCAGGTACTCCCAGCCATTTCTCCCCGCCGGGCAGCTGGGTCACGTATGCAGGCTCAAGCCGGGCAGCTGGGTCACGTATGCAGGCTCAAGCCGGGCAGCTGGGTCACGTATGCAGGCAGGCTCAAGCCGGGCAGCTGGGTCACGTATGCAGGCTCAAGCCGGGCAGCTGGGTCACGTATGCAGGCTCAAGCCGGGCAGCTGGGTCACGTATGCAGGCTCAAGCCGGGCAGCTGGGTCACGTATGCAGGCTCAAGCCGGGCAGCTGGGTCACGTATGCAGGCTCAAGCCGGGCAGCTGGGTCACGTATGCAGGCTCAAGCCGGGCAGCTGGGTCACGTATGCAGGCTCAAGCCGGGCAGCTGGGTCACGTATGCAGGCTCAAGCCGGGCAGCTGGGTCACGTATGCAGGCTCAAGCCGCACCGCTGGCCCCTGCTCTGCGCGGCCTACAGCGGCAGCACGGGGTGCTGGAACCGTGCCCCCCCACGGGAATCGGCAGGGTGCTCCAGAACCAGCCCCATGTCCTGTCGAAGGGGAGGAGCTTGGAGACCACGTGGCAGAAGCCACGTCCTGTCTCCGGATGGACATCTCTAAGACCTCTGCAGGAGCTGGAATTCGGGGATGCGCCCAGAGCAGCCTAGCCCAACAAGCCAGCATCTTGGACTCAGTTCCAGAACCTTCCGGCATCGGTTCCTCCCAGGGTCAGGGGAGGGAGAGGGTTAGTTATCTATCTCCTGAGTCTTCCTCTGGAGCTGCTAGCTGGGACCCCCCACCCTATCTGAGAACACATGGGGGGGGCTTGTAAATTGCTTTCAAAGGCTTGAAACAACAAAGGCAGGGTCTTTATAACTAAAGACAAAATTTCTCTTCTTTTACAAACGAAGGGGTGCTAGACGCTTGTGTAAGCACCGCCATTCTTTTAGGCCAAGGGGAGGGAGCTCAGGGAAAACAAGTCACAGGTAAATTTTTTTAAAGGTGTAGTGTCATGGTTTTAATTTTTAAAAACAATCATAGAGCCTGACCAGGTGGTGGCGCAGTGGATAGAGCGTCGGAATGGGATGCGGAGGACCCAGGTTCGAGACCCCGAGGTCGCCAGCTTGAGTGCGGGCCCATCTGGCTTGAGCAAAAGCTCGTCAGCTTGGACCCAAGGTCGCTGGCTCCAGCAAGGGGTGGCTCCGTCTGCTGAAGGCCCGCGGTCAAAGCACATGTGAGAAAGCAATCAGTGAACAACTAAGGAACCGCAACAAAGAATCAATGCTTCTCATCTCTCTCCCTTCCTGTTCGTCCATCCCTCTCTCCATCTTTCTCTGTCTCTTTCACACACACACACACACACACACACACACACACACACGCCAGGCTGTTGGTCAGCTCACTTCACACAGCTCTGCACAACTAGAACACCACAGACACCTTTCCCAGACGCTTCAGACGCACAGACGGAAAGACTGTCACCCGAGCGGGACAGGGACAGGGACAGCCCAGATCGGGTGGTTTGTCACAACGATCCTTCCACATGAAAGATCAGTCTCCAGACGGCCCATGGATTCCACACAAAACAAGCACGCTAATGTCATACAGCGTTTACAACAAAGGGACGAACAGCCACTCCAAGAGACACGGTAGCCCTCGGGGACGTGCAGGAGCACAGGGACAGACCCCGGGAGCCCTGACTCCTCCGGAGCACGCACGCACGTGGAACGAGGATGCGTGGAAGACGCAGACGCGGGGCAAAGTCAGTGGCGATTCTGTTGAGATCGTCCTGTGTTCATTGGGAACATCCCTCTTGCAGGACTGACGTCTAAGGAAGGACTTGGTGACATACCACCCGGCCCCCCTCCCACGCCCCCACGCCCCCACGCCCAGTGAACTGCAATTCGAAGCTTAGCACTGGGAATCAGCCTGGCTTCGGGGAGGCGCTGGGTGGTTTTATACCTTTTACTCTCAGTCCACGAGTAAAACAAAACGGAGACAGTGGCAGGGATAGAACCTCTCTGTTCTTTTGAGACCACGTTTATTTTAACATTCTTATGAATGGGCAATTCACATAATATGCCCTTCACCTGCGTTAAGCGTGCGATTCGGTGACTGGTAGGACATTCACAGAGTTGGGCAAACATCTTGGCAATGCAGTTTCGGAACACGCCCGTGACGTTGCGAAGAGCCCTCAGGGCCGTGGGCAGTCAGCCCGCTCTGTCCTGGGGAACTGGGAAGCTGCTCTTCCTCCATCGATCTGCCTGTGCTGGGCATCTCACCTGAATAGAATCGTAGAGCGGGAAGCCTCTTTCCAGCTGCACTGTGCCTCTGAGGTCCATTCACGCTGTAGCGTGTGTCAGGACTCAGTTCCGTCTCTCGTGTCCGGAGAGAGCACATCTTCCTCACCACCCACCGACCAGCATTCGGTGTGCCTCCATGCTCGGCTACTCCGAGTAACGCTGGTAGGAACATTTGTGGGTGCCCATCACCACGGGAAGAGGGGTTTCAGAGTCCTCCCCACGTCTAGATGTGACGACAGCCGTGTCAGGTGGGAAGAGTGTGGCCAGATTCTTAAGAAAGTTGCAAACTGTGCTCTTGACTGGCTGCCGCCTCTTACGCTGCAGGTGTTCTAGAGAGGAATCCCGTTTCTCCACATCCTCGCCAGCACGCGTTACTGTCTGCCTTCTACCTAAAGCCATCCCAGTGGGTGGGAGCTAGAGTCTCTATTTGCTGCCGATTTGTTTTTTCCTCATAACGAATGAGGTGGAGCACCTCGTCCGTGTGTTTATTAGTCACTTGCGTCCCTTCTCTAATGAAAGGTTTATTTGAATCTTTTATCTAGTTTTCATGTGGTTACTCTTCTTATTGAATTGTGAGAGCTCTTTATATATTTTGGATACAAGTCCCATATCAGTTATATTCTTTGCAAATGTTTTCTCCCTGTCTGTAGCTGATCTTTTCATCTTTAAAAACGTGTCCCTTGAGGCAACAAATGTTTCTAATTTTGACGAGATTTGATTTCTCCATTTCTTTTAAGGGTTAAATCATTCTGCCTAACCCAAAGTCATGAAGATTATCTTCTAAAAGTTTGGGTTTTTGTTCTTACATTTAGGTCCATCGATTCTGGCTAGTTCCTGTGTGTGGTGTGAGGCGTGGGTCTAACTTCATCTCTGCAGGAGCACACCAAACTGTTCCAGCACTATTTGCTGACAACTGACAAGATTATCATTTCCTGGAATCAAATTTACTTTGCTCCTTTGTTTAAAAATCAACGGGTCGTAAGTATAAGGTTGCTTATTTGTAACAAGGCGATATGGACGCATGCTGAGGGGTCTGGGTTGTGGCTCCATACAACCTGGGACAGAAGCTTCTTTCTGCCTTTATTAGCTGTGTGGCCTGGGGCACATTGCTGACCCTCTCTGGGCAGCGGGGCTGTCCTGGGTCAAAGGAAGGTGGTAACTGTGCCTGCTCCTGGTGCTGTTCTAAGGGTTGAGATCAGCTGGTCCGGTACTTACGGGAGGACCAGGAAGAGAGAAGTAAATGCTCGATGGGTAGTTGAGGGCTGTCATCATCGCCTTTGCGGGTCAGCTTGTTTGTGCCCTGAAGTGTGAGCTGGGACCGACGTCACACACTCCGAGGATGATCTGCACGTGTGACCAAAGCCCCCGGGGGACCAGATTCCGCTTTTCATCCAGTCATCCTCTCTACTCTCCCCTCTGCCTCCTCTCATATTTCTCTTTCTTTCCTCTAAGTCTTGTCTGGGTTTTCACGCTCCTCTTAAAAATACTCTCTGCTCCCAGACTTCCTTACGACAAGAGCTGCTTTGGGACCCAGCCCTTTTGGCCAGTGCGAAATAAGCAGAATAAACCATGTGAGGGGCTGCAGAGAGAGCCATTGGTTTCCCCAGAGAGAGCAGACAGCCTGACCTGTGGTGGCGCAGTGGATAAAGCGTCGACCTGGGAACACTGAGGTCGCCAGTTCAAAACCCTGCACTGGTCTGGTCAAGGCACATATGGGAGTTGATGCTTCCAGCTCCTCCCCCCTTTCTCTCTCTCTCTCTCTCTCTCTCTCTCTCTCTCTCTCTCTCTCTCTCTCTGTGTGTGTGTGTGTGTGTGTGTGTGTGTGTCTCCTCTCTAAAATGAATAAAATAAAATAAAAAAAAGAAGTTTAAAAATAAAAGAAAAAAAGAGCAGACAGACTCAGCCGGCAGCAGCGAGCTCTCCTCTTCATCCCGCTTGGAATGGAGACGCGATGTCTGCAGGGGAGCAGCCGCCCTGCCGCCCCGAGGCAGCAAGTTTCCCGTTAGGGTCGTGGTGTTCTCAGACTCCGTGTTTCTGCCCTTTACGCTTGTCACAGCCTCTGGCACCCAGCGACTCCGACTAAGCTGTACTGTCTTCACTTTACCGACAAGTACATGATGAATCCAGTCAGTCCACACAAGGTGTGTGACGACAGGCGGTGGTCCCGAGGTAGGGTTGGGCTCAAAGACAGATAAGTAAGGCAGCTCCGGGGGTCCGAGAGTCAGGGCAGAACTGTTGGGGTGCTGCCCCAGACACACCCTTCCAGAGTCAAAGCTGGCCTGTCCCCTGTCCCCTGCCCCCCCCACCACCACACACATACCCAACCCGGCTCCCTTCTTATTCAGAATGGCCCAGGGTTTCCTTCTGCCTTGGAAGCTTACGGCCCAGTCTTTATATGTAAGCAGATGTGTTTCTCCAGGGAAATTAGCACTTAGCAGCAAACAAAGTCTGTGGTGATTGTTTTTAATCAAAATGGTCAAGCACCAACAATGACTATTGGTGGTCGCCTGGGCTTCACAGATGAAATGGTGAGTAACAGAGTCACTTAAAGCCTCCAGGAATTCACAGAAAATCAGCCCCACCACCACCCCCACCCCCGGGAAGCTGTGCAAACACTCCCCGCTCCCGCCCAACTCAGCCGGCAGCCGGTTTCCGCCAAAGAATTCTAACAGTGACTCTCAGGCCTTCAAGAACATGGAGGTCCTCAACAGACACCTTTTCTAGCTCTGGCCCAATGGCTTTAACATGGTGAGTGTTGTCACCTTGTTGTTTTGGGCTGATCTGGTCATTTTGCAGACCAGCCACACACTGAAGGAGGTACCCTCTGAGAGAGAGAGAGAGAGAGAGAGAGAGAGAGAGAGAGACATGAAGACCCTCAGGAGAAAGGTTCCGGGTTCCATTTTGGAAATGGTTTTTCAAATGGAAATGTTTTTGTTTTTCTTTTGTTCCTAATTGCCATTAACATATTCAAGGTTCTGGGAGGTGGGAGCTTTTTAACTTCGCTTAACCCAGTGTTTCCCCAAATTCATCTGATCTGAGAATTTTTTTTATTTACAACCCCTATTGATCATTTTTTGGGGCGGTAGCAGAGTAGAGAAGTTTGCTCTTTTAGGATCATTAAAAGAACATCCCAGATGATCTTGACTCGTTACGCTGCCTGGGGCAGAACGGGCAAACCACAGAAACTGGCCTGCAATCTGTTTTAATGAGGCCCCAGAGCTCAGGAGGGTCCTCACATCCCTAAACAGCCATGAAAACAAACACAAAACCACAAGGAAGAATATAGGACAGAGACCCGAGAGGCTCAGAGGCCTCCGGCATTTGTCATCTGGCCCTAGGACATTCCCATTTCAAAAAATTAAATTAGTCCATCCTGAGAGCCTAAGATGTGGTTTTAAGGGAAGAGAGGGCAGAGCGAGAGGAAAGGTACGTCTACTGTCTAAACCAGTGGTTCTCAAACTTTTTGAAGTCAGGGTGCATTTAAAATGCTACAAATAATTGTAGGTGCACTGTATACAAATTTCTGAGAAATATATTATAATAATTAAGTCAAATATTAAAGAAAAGAAATATAAAGTTCAAGCGTGTTTCTATGGTAATTAAATGAAATAAATACGACAAAATTAAATTTATTCTGACATTAAAACACATTTTTATGTTAGATTTTTTGAGTTATGCATTTTAGAATTCATAAAAAAGAGGGGTTAAAAAATTAAAAAGTGACAAACACATTATCTTTTTATAGATATAGATATATTCTTCATAACATTAGTAAATTTGGCAGGTCCTGGCGCGAATGTGTTAAGGTTTTTCATTCTTGTGTTTATGAGAAACATGAACCTGATGTGTCCTAGCGATTTCTTCAATATTTGGGCAGATATTTGAAAGACAAACTCTCATTTCCTCGTCAATACATTGAAGAATTCCTCTCTTTTTACTCTTAATTGTGTTGAGTGCAGAAAACCCCCACCATGCACATCATCTTAACTTTATACCAAACAAAGGTCAGACGAAACTTGCCTCCAGTCTTTCCGGGGAACATGGGGGGTAGTGTAAACAATCCAGCACCCCAGCTTAACAGCCTTTTGCAACCTAATCAGGCAAGTGAGGTGGGAGGTTGGGCAGACTGTCAGTTTACAGCCAATTCCCCACACCTCTGTCCCCCAAAAATCTAAACTCCAAAAACCCTGTTGGTTTTTTGGTCCCCAACAGGCACATATTTCTCTGGAATACCATAGGGCGCACCTGGAAATCTTCTAGGGCGCACACTTTGAGAACCACTGGTCTAAACTATGTAACGGAAGCAGCAGCTGCCCTTCAGGCCGTGCAGAATAAGTCTCTACCCCCTTCCACCGGACAGCCCATGCAGGTCTCTCTCCACCAGAGTGAACGTCTCTAGCTCTTTCCCTGTCCCAGATGTGTGTCCGAGTCTCCCGGCCACCAGGGCCCTCCATCCCTAGATATGTCCTTGTGGGTCCACAGCAGGCCACCTAGAGTGGGTCTTTCTCACTGTGTCCCCAGTTCAGAGGACACAAGCTGGCCTAGGACATGCCCATTGACAGTCACGGGTGTGTTGTGAGGCCGGCCCAATGTTTTAAAATATAGGACAATCACACAGACAAGTCTAGACTTTATTTATTTATTTATTTTGGCACGTGAAGAACAAATCGGAAGCTCTGGCAGCACGGGGGGGGGGGCTGGCTGGCCGCAGGCTGCAGTCAGCAGGAACCGAGTACCAGCCACACCCTTGTGACAGGGCTCTCTCTCTCTCTCTCTCTCATCTGCCACAGTCCCCGCCACTCCCTAGTACTGACCCCAAGACCATTCCACTCATTAATTCTTCTGTCCTGGTCCCTGAGGCAGGTGAGCCGCTAGCCTATTTTACTTCCACTTCTAGGAACACTTGTGGAGATATCCAGCGATTGATGTTGAACTCACCCCTTCGCAGAGAACAGGACTTCAAGACAGGATGTGTCAGCCTGAAGTGGCAATGGGAACGCTGAGGAAAAGAGCTGGGGTCTGGTGGCCCCGGGCGGCCCCGACGGGTCTCAGCGATGAGCGGCCCAGCTGGCTGGGGGCGCTCGGAAACAGAGACACGAGCCTGAAGGCAGAGCCCCTGGACAGAAGGGGGGAACCCGGGTTCCAGTTCTTGCTTCTATTTAACCTTCTGTGTGTTACCAGGCAGCTTGCTTGGTCTCTCTGAGCTTTCACCAGCTTTCCTACCAGCCACGGTCAGGTAGCACCTGGCACCCGCCTTCCTCGGTTTTGTGAGTACTGAGTCTACGTAAGTCACAGATGGGAAAATACTCCCATAACCTGTGAAGCGCGACCCACGGGTGACGTCCCATTCACCCCTTACTTTCCGATTTGGCTTGAGGCCAACCTGGTAGAAGAAGAAGAAGAAGAAGAAGAAGAGGAGGAGGAGGAGGAGGAGGAGGAGAAGGAGGAGGAAGAAGAAGAAGAACAAGAACAAGAAGAAGAACAAGAACAAGAAGAAGAACAAGAAGAAGAAGAAGAAGAAGAAGAAGAAGAAGAAAAAGAAGAAGAGAAGAAGAAGAAGAAGAAAAAGAAGAAAGAGAAGAAGAAGAAGGAGAAGCAGCAAAAGAAGAAGAAAGAGAAGAAGAAAAAGAAGAAAGAGAAGAAGAAGAAGGAGAAGCAGCAAAAGAAGAAGAAAGAGAAGAAGAAGAAGAAGAAGAAGAAAGAGAAGAAGAAGGAGGAGAAGGAGAAGAAGAAGAAAGAGAAGAAGAAGAAGAAAGAGAAGAAGAAGAAGAAGAAAGAGAAGAAGAAGAAGAGAAGAAGAAGAAAAAGAAGAAGAGAAGAAGAAGAAGAAAGAGAAGAAGGAGAAGCAGCAAAAGAAGAAGAAGAAGAAGAAGAAGAAGAAGAAGAAGAAGAAGAAGAAGAAGAAGAAGAAGAAGAAGAAGGAGAAGAAAGAGAAGAAGAAGAAGAAGAAGGAGGAGGAGGAGGAGGAGAAGGAGAAGAAGAAGAAAAAGAAGAAGAAAGAGAAGAAGAAGAAGAAGAAGAAGAAGAAGAAGAAGAAGAAGAAGAAGAAAAATACAGAAGAGAAAACAAACAAGGAAAAGAAAGAAAACCACAATAGGAATGAGACTCATCCATCTTTTTCTACACAGACTGTGTGCCGTCCAAGGCCCGGATGGACCAGCGCGCCTGCCGGTGACGGTGAACGATGGTCTGGTTTCCGCAGAGTCTCACGCCAGCTCTGCTCTTGGGCTCGGGGTGTCAGAAGGGAGGTGTGGCGCCCTGTGAGACTCTTTGGCCCCCCAGCCCTGGGATCAGCAGGGTTCCGACGTGACGTTCAGAAAGGGTCGGTGAGCATGGCCTCAGCTCTGACGTCCCGGGCTCCAAGGAGGACATTCCACGGTGTTTCTCCACCTTCCTCTCTTCCGCCCCTCCTCCAGGAGCGCGGGGTTGCTCGGAATTGCTGCCTTCACACCTCCTTGAAGTCGGTGCCAAGGACAGACTCATCCTCATTGGCACCACTCCCCGGAGCAGGGAGCCAGGGATGCACGGGCTCCCGTGACTACAGCAGGCACACAGGAGTCTCTGAAAATCAAAGCCACGGGAAACATCGCCCTGGAAGGCTGCTCATGCTCCGTGCCTACCTGACCTCGGGCGTTTCCCTGTGGGCGGCGACTCAGAGGTCTTCCCGACTGTCATTT